>APFE031573946.1:18033-48127 GCA_000404065.3 Pinus taeda | reverse complement strand
ATATATATAATTTAATTATGTATATCTAATTTGATAGGTTTGTCTATTTTAGAATAGGGTTCTTAGAATTTTAATTTAATTATCAATAATTATTAGGTGTTTAATAGGGATTTAACTTCCACAAAATATTCCAGATTATTGATGATGATATCCACAAATGAAATGTTGAAATTTATCTTCAAAGTAGTTATGGTAGTTTTTCCTTTTAATTAAATTTATTAATTAAAAAATGTCATATTAATGAATGTCATATGAAATGAATTATGATTTTTGGATATGTAGTATTGATAAAACATAGTATTGATACATGATATTGTTACAAAGCCTCTTCACAAATTAAGAATCTGCATGATAGAATAGAGATAGTTAAAAATCTAGTTCCATGTATCTTTTAAATAATATAATTAATAATAATATAATAATAATAATAAAAATTAAAAATTTAATTAATTTTTATGATTTTTTTAAAATTTAGGAAGACAAGATGTATAATAAAGTCACTGTTTCCATATTTATTTTGGATTATATATATTTGAATTTTGTGGTAACTTATAGACCATAATTGGTGATATAGTTTCAAGCAAAATAATGATTATTTTATTGTTTAAAATACATTTTTAAATACAGAAATGAATTTAATATCATAAAAACCCTATAATACTTTACAAATTAAACAACTTAAATTCACAATTTTGTATCAATATATTCTTATTATTTATATATAAATGTGTTATTAAACTAATTCAATGGTGTTCTCCTCTCCATGTTTTTAATATACAACAGGTGTTTGACTAAAATATCGTTGCCAGCGTTCCTATTTATCCATCTTCTGGTCGATTTGGGGTTTATAAATCGTGTACGCGTCATACTAGGCAAGGCATCAATTTTGTGTGACAGAAGCTTCCCATTCTTTCAGTCGGAACTCCGGGTAGTTTCAAAATCCAGGTGCTTCGTTTTGCAGAGCTTTCATATTTTTGTTGCAGTGATCTGATATCCTGATTTTTTTGAAGGGAAAACATGAGGACGCAACCCCTCTAACACTTGTTTCAGAGAAACTCCCCATTCTCTTCATGTGCTTCCACTATATTTATATCTCTCTTTGTTAGTCATTGCCATAGTTTAATAACGGCGCTTTACTGATTCTACACTAAGTTATGGGGGGATGGACATTAATGGAGATGTGGAAAATTCTATTTGGATTGCTGTTCACTCGTTGGCCTTCCTGCGGTATTGAGACGGATACTAATACGGGCGCTCCAGATGGTTTATGCTCCACATTCGTGGAGCCTTATTATTCTAAATATGATTGCCATGAGTATAGTGTAAGAATTAATCCATGCAATGCATGGTGTAAATGTCGTTGCAACTTTTTGTTTATGGTTTTTTTGGCAGGGGGATTTACCTGGATTGTGGATTTTTGGAATATTTTAGATTGGATAGAGTATTTTTGGAATATTTTAGATTGGATAGAGTATTTTTGGAATATTTTGGATTGGATAACGTAGATTAAATAAGATCAAACAATTAACTTGTCTATGACATTTTAGATCCAGAATATTCTAAAAATACCCGATAAAATTAAAGATGCCCAGCCTTTTTAACCCTAATCCTTATATTGTTGCAGACCGTGACCCCAGATGGATTTCGGTTGGGACTTCAGAGGATCAATTCTCGCTCCGATTCGGGGCAAAAGGGTCCTCTTCTGTTGAACCATGGGGTTCTGAACGTAAGTGTCCCGCTTAGCACATATCCATTCATTCATGTAACTGACCTCCTTATTGATTTTGAAGCAATTAAGGGTCTGATATGCACCTAAAACTCGCATGGCATCTTTACCTTGTTCTAAATATTGTGATGAGCCAACCGGTTTGAGAAATATATTGCAGGGTGGAGATGCTTGGGTGTTGAATTCGCCTGATGAATTCGATGTATCGCCGGCATTCGTTCTGGCAGATGCGGGCTATGATGTCTGGATCGGGAATGCTCGGACTACGCGTTATAGCTATGGACATGAAAACTTGACAGAAGAAGATGAGGTATCGTCTAATTTAATTTACGAGGTTTCCATCATTAGTTTATATTAATTAGTTTAATAATGTTTTATTTTTTATTACGTTGGAGAGGTAGCCAGAGAAATACTAGTAGTATAATAGGATATATAAGCTAATATATATTATTATATATTTGATGTAAAAAATAAAATAAAAATATATATTAATTAAATTATAATTTATTTTAAAATTATTTATTTATATTAAAATTAGTATAGATCTATTTTATTTTTAGATTTACTAAGTAATTTCTTTTGAATTAAATTACAATTGAATTGGATGATCAGAGATCTTGGAATAAATATTACCACATGTTCCAATGAAAAATGGTCATGGGTGAAGGGAAATATTGTATTTTACTCAATATTTCCCCACACCTAATGTAATAAAATGTAATAATTATATTTTTCCTAATATTTCCTCTACCTCTCAACATATCCACACAAATGTCCAAAGTGAACATAGCAATAGAAAAGTTTTACCTTACTCTACATCGATTCAATGCCATCATTTTCTACAACTAATTAAGTATCTAAATATAACATCAAACTAATATGGATCTAGGCTAGTTTAATTCCTCCCTAAAATATGTTATATTCTACATGAATACCATGGGTCAATACCATGGATTCTTAAAACCATGGGTCAATAACATGTGCCATTTTTTATTTTCATTTTTATAATTTCTATTACTTTATGTAACTATATAAAGTCTAATGTAAAATAAAGGTGAAAATTGAAGTATTTTATTTATGACCAACATTAAGGCAACATGAAAACATCTCCCTCATGTGGTGGATTGTAGATATATGGAACAACATTATGGAGATTTACCTCACTTTACCACGATGGAGATAGTTAATATGTAAATATGCCTTGTTACAATATTATGGGCTAATATCATGGCTTATGGTACCACATGCCCAAAAAATAATAATTCACTTTATATGACATTTTTTTAATTAATCAATTTAATTAAAAAGGAAAAAAGAGCACAACTATTTTGGTGATAAATCTCGACTTTGATTTGTGTATGCTATTATGAATATTTTAGAAAATTTTGTGGACCTTAAATCCATACATCCACCTAATAATAATTGATAAAACCCGTATTAAAAAAATTAAAATAATATTAATATAATTAAAATAACTAAAAAATTAAAAATATATCAAAAGAGATTTAGATTTGTGTTTTTAATTTAAATAAAAATTATGCTATAATAAAAATTCTTTTAATAGTTTTGCAATAAAGAAAATAATTAATAATTATTTATATTATACTAATAAATAATTTTTTCTCTATTAATAGACAAAGAATTAAAAAAATGACTTTGTTATAAAAAAAACATTTATAATATATAATTTGTGTGTTCTACATTTCGCACAAAATATTTTTAAAAATAAATGGGTATCTTAAATTTAAATTTATTAAACATTAATTTTCAATTTTATTTGTTTACCCTTAATATTTAAATATTAATTTATAAATATAGTTTAAATGATAAAATAATTTACATATTATTTTATTTTTTAAATATTTAATAATTTTCAATTTTTTTTGAAAGTCATGTAATTAAGATTTAAATTATTAATTTAATTTAATTTTATATTTTTTATACTCAGTTTTTTTCAATGGAAGAGTATAAATAATTTTACATGTTATTAATTAAAATATATATTTTTTGGATTGTGATATTTATTTATTTTGATGTTTAATAAAATAGTATGTTTTAGATTTAGGTATATGTTATTACTTAGTTGATTAATAACTAAGAAACAAAACAAAAAAATACAAATATTATAAGCGCATAAAATTTATCTATGCACATTTATATGAAAATAAAATTATTTTTATGAATTCATTATGTACATTTTCAGGAAATTGAATATAAAGGTGATGAATTTTAGAGGGAAGCGCTTTTTTTTAGACTCCTTTGATATGGAGAAGTATAGAGTCTATGGATATTTGGATATAGCAGTTCCTTTTGCAGTAGTCTATAACTTGATTTTTTGAAAGTTTTTCCGGCAGATTTTTCTGGTCAAAATCCCGCAGCAATTTATTGGAATCCCATGTTTGATAGCTAGTTTCTGCACAATCAATAGCTCCCAGGGGTTTTTCAGGGTGCTGAATCCAAATATGCAATTAAAAAACCATTTTAACTACTTAAAAATCAAGATTTAACCTCATTTCTTCCGCCAGGTTCCGTCACCGGAATCTCCAAAAAATTGCATTATAAACAACTCCGTTCCTTTTGCTCTTGTTATTTTATTGTAGAAAAGTCATTCTGGATTTGATGAGATTTGATGAGTTTTTGTCAAAAATGGTAGTGTCGTAAGTGGCTCAGTATATAGTAGTAGCAGGCCACCAATCTTTGGAACTATCATTGTTTTGGTGCTATCAGTTTATTTCTGAATTCCTGGGCAATGTAGAGTATAATATGTATATTCAAATTTTTATTATATATTTTTTTCAATGAACAAAAACATTTCAATTTTTCAATTGTAGAATTGAGGCATAGTTATAAGAAGAGTTTTCGGCATAAATCACATAAAGAAAAGACTTTTGCCGATGCTTTTTGAACCAATTAGTGTGGTTCATCGTGAGGACAAGTTCGAAACGCGTAGGCAAAAGTCTTTCTTTATGTAATTTACTCCGAAACTCTCTTAAAAACATTTCAAAACAAATAACATAAATTATATATTATTCTTTTAAATATTAACTTATTACTATTTTTAATTTCTATTACACCAAAAAAAAAAGTTAACGTAAATCCACAACTATTCTACTGATCTATGTAAATTATGTACGATAATTCACTCAGGCATACTGGGATTGGAGCTTGGATGAATTGGCAGCCTTTGACCTTCCCAGCATGATGTACCTAGTGCACAACGTTACAAACAAAAAAATCCATTACATTGGGCACTCTCAGGTGGCTGGCTATTTTTTAACATATTTATAGTTTGCCCGAGGAATTTATGAGGTATCTTTTTAATGGAGAAATAAGATATTTATCATATTGTTTCCTAAAATGTTTGGCCTGAAAACCATTCAGGGAACTCAATCTGCACTGGCTGCATTAAGTGAAGGGAAATTGATAGATATTGTGAACAAAGTGGCATTATTGGCTCCAGTTGCTTATGACACTCATATCTGGACGCCGCTGTTAGCTGGGGCTGCAGTTCTGCATTTAGATCAGGTGATTCATAAGAGCATTTGCTTCCTTCTCTCTTTTTTATCAATCCCTCCTTTTCTTATTCTGACTTTTGATGCACTTTTTATTGATCATCTCAGCTAGTTAAAATGCTCGGATTCAATAAGTTCAGCACAAAAACGTGAGTATAAAAAAGGGCAGGAATTCAGTTCAATGGTTATTGTAAATTTGTTGCACACTGAGACATTTGACGGAGAGAAATGTTGCAGGCCCCAGGGAAAACAATACGTCGATCTTATATGCAAAGAAGGAAACTTGGACTGTGATAAAGATTATGTTACAGCTTTCACTGGTTCTCCTAGACCAACCTTTTATCATATATGTATTGTTTTTTAATAATCAATGTAGAAATTTGTAGAATCAATGGGGTTGCATATTTTTGAATATTTTGGAAATTTAAAGAACATTTAAGTTGGTTGACATCTTTAGGTCTGTTATAGATTCATGAAATATCTTCGAATTTGAAAGAAAAGAGGGAGGCCAATGCTATCAGATTCTAAGATATTCTTGGAATTTGCCCGATAACTTGAGATTTATTCTTTATATTTTTATCTTGAACATCAGATTCTCCCATATTTCTAAAATTTGTTAGATAACTTGACTTTTATTCTTTATATTTCTATATTGACGATCTGATTCTCTGATATTCCTGAAATCAGTAAAATAGTTTTTTTTTTTTTTTTTTTTTTTTTAATTTTTATTTTATTTTCCATATATTCAAGAATGTGTAATTTGCCCCCAAAAAAACAATTTGACTTTTGTTCTTTAGATTTCTGAAATATTCAAAAATTTGCAATCCAAATAAAAATAACCAATAAAATTACAAAGAAAACCCTAATGCTATTTAGGTGGGTATGAATGACAGGAACAAATTGTTGCTTCAACTATTCAAAATTTCCCTTCTACGACCAATACGAGACGCAAGCGACCTCAACGAAGAATTTGATTCATTTAGCTCAATGTGAGTACTGATCACATATTGCTTTCTTGTTTGAATTTCCCTCAAGCTTGAATGCCAAACCAGTTTTGCCATGGCTGGATGCAGTATATAGAGCAGACAAGTTTCAGAAATATGATTATGGGGCTGCAGAGAACAATCAGAGGTATAATTCCATGTATCCTACTGCCTATGATCTGTCCAAAGTGCCCACCCAAAACTTGCTGCTCGTCTATGGAGGCTTGGACCCTTTGGCAGATCTAGTAGATGTGCAGAGGTTGAAGAGTGAGATGAATCCAGGATACAAATATCTGTTCAAGCCAAAGTTCGCTCATTTGGATTTCATCGTCGCTAACAACTGCAAGCAACAGCTCTACGATGAAGTCATGGCCTTCTTTGAGGATGAGCAAAACATGGTCATAACCTTTCTTTGAAAATTTAGCTTCAATTAAAGACACAGGGATGCAGTAGATTTCATATTTTCTTCATGACACACAATATACAGATCTAACACATAGGGATGGATCTGCGCACACATTATCTTATTTATTTAATATGAAAATGATATTGTACTTAAGGCAATAAGTATTACCTTAACAAATAACTTTATATAATAGTAAATATTATTCCAATCTTTTGTCAAATGGACTTTCGTTTATGAGTGAAGCTACGATTCATTTTTAAATAAATTTGGTATGCCATTATTTTACTGCCAAGAGAAAACGAACCCACTAAGCCCATTGATTCAATAGTACAACCTACCATCAACAATCTAACCTTATTTATCTCTATTTATCTCTACTGTCTCTTTTTTTTGTAAAAACAAGTCTTGATGATGAGTCTTGATCTAGATTCGAAAATAAACAAAAACAAAAATAAAAACTGTAGAATATCAGAATTCAGATTCTAAAAATTTATTGAACTTAATATTTTACAACGTAGATAAAAAACCAAAATGAATCAGAAAAAGATAACATCAGAATGTTCAAATATGCGTTTTAAATACGTTTTAATATAAAGTGAAGCTAATATAAACTTTTGTAAATATGTATGTTTTAAACATAGTAGTTAATATAAAGAATAGAATATCTACGAAGGGTTTTAAACATGTTTTAAAATATTTTGAAGTTAATATAAGTTCGTTTTAAACAGGTTAGTTAATATAGACAATAGAATATCTATTCAGGATAGACTAATTGGTTTGAATGAGTTTTATTTTTTACTAATTTTTAGATTCAAATATCATACTCTCTGTTCAAGATGGAAAAGATTTATGGGTAAATTAAAATATTTTAATATACATCTAAATAGATAAATAAATAAATAATTTTTTTTATAAATATTTAGTTTTCTAAATTAAATATAGGATACGGGATTTTTTTTTAGCTAATATTTAAAATTTTTGAAATTAACTTATTTCAATTTCCTTTTACAAAAATATAATTTTTTTCTAACTAACTATAATGACATTAATTATTTTTTGATTAATATCATAATATTAAAAAGAGAAATTATATTTTAAAATATATTTATATTTATCAACATTTTTAAATAAAATTGAACATTTTTTTTTTTTTTTAATTAAAAAATAAATTTTATAATTAATATATTAAAACATTAACATATTTTTATTGATTAATATATTTTTTCACATTTACTATAATACAATAAAACAAAATTTCTAACCTCAAATACTAAAAAAGTCATACATGAGGGAAATATACGAGAGAAATTGGATTTGAATATAAGTCTAATTAATAAAAGAGAAATTAGATGCGAATATAAGTTTAATTAATAAGATTGTTTTTGGAAATTAATTTTTCTTTTCAAAATATGAAATTAAATAGATCGAAGAATTGAATCATGGGTCTTTCAATATTGGGCATTATTATATACCATCGATATTGAGTAGAAATATAATTTTATTAATGAGATTTTTTGAATGGTATTAATGATTGATATTTTGAAAACAAAAATATATATATTATTATTATTATCAAATTTTAAGTTGACTTCCAACTCATATATTAAATTGGTGTACGAGATCACTTTGTTTAATGGGACAAGAGATCCATTTTCCACTCTAGATTTGAGTGCTAAAGTCCACAAGGCAATACATACTCTACTCGCTCTTTGGTTTTGAACCTATAACCTCTTCGCAGTAAACACATGCTCTTAGGAGAAGCCTGGTATTACAACACTTTAAATAATATATTATTATTATTATTATTATTATTATTATGATTAAAAAAATAAAAAGAAATTATAGATACAAAAATAGACACACCTATGATGGTGATGATTGATGTTCACTAAGCTCTATATGGTTTATTGAACCTTAGCAAGGTAAGTAGAACAAGATTAATTAGAATCTTCTAAAATTTAATTTTTTGCTAAAAATAAATGAGTCAAGCATTTCCAATCACCATAGTTTTGCTAACTTAAAAGGTTAAGAAGTTGGGTAGTGTAAGAAATATTTTGAAAGTAAGAACAAATGTGAGTGTAAGATGGAAAATCTCCAAGAAAATATTTTCATCTTCAACTCTCAACTCTCTTAAGCATACATGTCATAAATTCGTTCATCCCAAGTTTAAGAAACTCATGCAAATTAGTTCTTATTATCTTAGCAATGTTCATTTTCTTTGTAACACTAGTTAAGAGGAATCCTTATGTCATTTGAGGTGAAGGTGGGGGTTTTGGCTAGAGTTAAAACCAATTTCAGGAAACTACTTTGCTTCCATATTTTGTAACTTCTTCTTAAACATAAAATAGCTATTCATAGCCACACTTTCAATGGGTGTGGGGGTTTTGGCTAGAGTTAAAACTAATTTCAGGAAACCACTTTGATTCCATGTTTTGTAACTTCTTCTTAAACATAAGATAGCTAGTCATAGCCACACTTTCAATGGGGGAAAGACTTCCTTCATTAAGAAGAGAAAAAATCAATTAAGAAAGAAAGAAAAAAAAAAAAAAAACTATTTTTTAGGGGGAAATACCCTTAAAACAACAACAATCAATATTAAAAAAAAAAAAATCTAAAAAAAGTAAATGCATAATTTAAAAATTTTAATAATATCATTAAAACAAACTTAATTTTTTTTTTCAAAAACTTTATTAAAAAAAGAAAAAATTAATCCTTAACAGGGGTGTGAGTGGAGGATTCAAGAGGATTGGGCCTTCATGCCTACCACCTCCAAGATTGGTTCACATTAAATACGGGGGTTGGCATGGCCACCTCCATGCATGTCTCTGCATGGAAATGGTTTGGTTTTGGAAACATCTATGCATGATTTATTCTTGTAATAAATGTTTGAGGGAAAGAGTTTTGTATTCAGCTAGGTTGGGGGCACATTGGATCCTCAATCCATTAGGGAAATGAGTGGCACTGATATGGAGATTTGGCATGGATTGGAAGGGAGAGCGTGTTCCTTGGAAAAGCTTTATTATGCATAGAGTGGTGTGTGTATTCGATGAAATGGATCCTATAGATAGGGAAGCACCCTAAATCTACTGAGGTTAACCTGAAGTAATTCCTAGTTGTCAAATTTATTATGGGTTATTAAGATTCAAAGTCATAGAAAGTTTTTCACTGATTTGATTGGAATTATTGTTGTGAGAATAATAAGTGGATTGTATGCAAGTTGGCTAGAAGCCCTAGGGGAGGGTCATACTTTATAATGTATCCTATTTTGGTGTTTTTTGGAGTCTGATTGTGGGATCCTATTCGAAAGTAGATGACATCATTGTCGGGTTGTTAAGCTATGTCAATGGGCTTGATTATAGGTTTATTTATCAATGTTTAAAGTCTAGCATTATATTTTTCAGTCAACCCCCAGTCTGGGGTTCTATGTGGGGTGTTCCAAAGAAATCTTGCTCTATCGTTGTCTGTGCTCAAGTTAATTGTTTTAGTTCTACAAAGAGGTTCTGACCTAACACTTTCATGGTTATTGTGTTTGTAACTACTAATGATGTAAACACAAGTTGGATTATAGCCTAGGGCTCTACTTACATTAGGAATATCTACAGGATTGGTGTATTTGTATATGGGTTATGGAGAGGGTTTTCCTCTTTCTTATTTAAATCATCAATAACCTTAGGGAATTGTATAGTGGAATATTTGTTTGCTTGTTTCTTTGGTTGGAAGATTATTCAGCAGGTTCCAAGCAAAAGAATTGACTGTGGGGTGTCAAGTGTACGACAAGCTTATAATACAAGGGTTATTTTCATCTGGGTGTTATTATTTGGTTATTGAACTAAGTGAGTTCTTGTTCTAGCATCAAACTCTACTCTTACTTATCAATTAGTATGCAAAGGAAACAAATGAGGAGAAATATAGGGGAGGCACAGGTGTGAACGAGGCCCTTAGGGATAAAATTGGGATTAAAAAAATATTGGAGAATCAACATACTTTTTTCAGTTGTCCATCCCTAAAGATATTATAAATGATATTCAAAACTTGGAAGAAATGGCCACCAGAACTAGCATGCACTTTTGGTTTTTGTAACAGCCATGAGTTGGTTTTCCATGTAAATGGAAGGACATTATAAAGGTAAAAATAATACCAAGGTCATGGGACACATATACCAAGATGAATGGAGGGAAAAGGAAATAAACTTTCCCTATCACTCGTGGTTAATTAATGGCTATGGTAATTGGGATTGGCATTGGCCAAAGGAAAAAGGAAATAAATGGCAATTAATATAAGAAATAAAGGAAATTAGGAGAAAAGGAATATGAAGAGACAAGAATATGCATGCAAGGGAAATTAGAGAGAAAATAAAGGAAAATGAAAGAAAAGAGCTAAAGGAAAGGAAGAGGCACGATACATCAATGATAAAAAGGAATTTGAGAAGCAATTGACAACATTTGATCAGTTTCAGTCTTGGAAAGATTTAGTTTTTCTAACGAAGAAATTGTACTCCAAGAGAGAGAGAACAACCAAGGGAGAAGGCAAGCAAAGGACAACTAAAGGAAAACAAGGGAGCACAAGGAGAAGATTTGAAGAACAACTAGAACAGGAAAATTTTGCAAGTAACAGGTTGCATGTGTGATTTCCTTACATGGGACTTGTATGGATTATTAATGGTTATAAACATCCTTGTCATTTCCTTGATACTCATGGTGTGATAAGATTTAGTCTTAGTTGAGCATTGGATTTCCAAAATATTTTGGATCTAAGTGAGATGGTCTCAGGAAAATCCCAAGGGTTGGGGGTGGAGATGGTTTTCTCTGAGAAGCCCTTGATAGGTGGGTGGAGACAAGAAAATTCCTCTAGGTATGGTGAAGAAATTCTGAAGCATCCAAGCTTGTGTTGGTTTGGTGATTTGTAGATTAGTTTAGGTGAAATCACTATGGTTGAGGGTTAAGGTGGTTTAGCCTCTAGATGCCTTGGTTGGTTTTTTTATGGTTTATCCCATGAGATCCCATATTCATGATTATAATATGGCATGGGGTGATTGGCTGAAAGAGATATTTGTTTCAACCAATCTATGGTCAAGTGGTATGTGGAAGTCCCTGACTTGGTTGGAATTTGCATATGTTATTATTTGTTGATTCTTATAGAGATTAATGAGCACAAGTTATGGTTTTCTGACTAGTTTTCCATGGTTCTATTCTGGTTAAATATTAGTTACATGCATGGTATATTTCTCATAATATGTCGTACTCTAGTTATAGATCCATTCCATGGCTTGGTGGGATCTTAGTTATCTTATATGAATGAATGAGTTATTGCAACTAGTAATAGAGGGATGCTATCATTCTTGATGATTCTATGATGAACTCAATGAATTCATGCATTCATGACCTACAAGTACCTTGTCTACCAAGTGTTTGTCTAAATCATCTTCATGTATTTGATAAGTTTGAGTTGGAATAAGGCCAAGAACAGTAAATGAATAGTCCCAAGGGTTAATGAGTTTTTTTTCGGAAGATTTTAAGCACTTGGACCCGGGCCAACCTTGAAAATAAGAAATAGGGCTTCTAGTCATGGTCTCTTAACTAAGTAATTTCGGATGTATTTGCATGGAGGAAAAATTGTGTGTGACTAGAGCCTTCTAGATGTAATGGAAACTTGGAATGCATGCGGATGGGTTGTTAGGTGAGTCGAAAAGGTAGTTCCATTCTAGGAAAAGTTGATCAGTGAATGTTGCTACACATTCGAACGATCTAGTGTTCCTAGAGGTTGTAGTAAGGATAATAGGTAGTAGGTCCCACTTCCATAAATGGAACTTGGATTTTGGGTCATGCATAGTAACTCTTGGCTCATGTTTATCCTGTAGAGCTTGTAAATGTGGGTAAATGTGGGGCAAGGTATTATAAGGTGGTAAAAAAGTAGTTCTATTCCCTGTAAACCTTTCTCTAGTACTGATGTTATAGATTGGTATCAGAGCGAAGTTTACACTATTGGACCTCGGGATAAATGTAAATGGTTATGGTTATCATGCATGTAGATATTGTTTTAGTTTTGTATTTTCGTCTTGATTCATGTATGATGTTGATATTCTGTTGCTATTATTATATATTGTGCTAATTTGGATTGACTTGTGTAGATGTAATAGCCTCACTTGAGATTCAGTGAGGTATGATTTTGATTACGTATTTTATTTGGTTTATCTAACATGGAGTGTTTACAAAAAGTAGAAGGCCAAAAGATGAAGAAAATAATGGTGGATTATAGTTCACATGACTCCTTGTATAGGCTTGAAGTGAAATTAGTGGAATGGGAAAAGTCAGTTGAGTAGCAAGGAGAAGGATATTCTCTTGATCTAGCAGATACATGAAGGAGTCTGAGCACAAATATTATAAGTTGTAAAGGAGATAATAATAGGTTAATTGAGGCATAAGAAATACTTGCAAAGGTTCAATATAAGAAGGATGAAGTTAGTGTTGTGATTCTTTAAATCCTTTCAGACTTACAGAAGGAGGGAGAGTTGGGGATCAGTCATGGAGATAGGTAGGAGGAGAATACTAATGGGGACAATGGAAATAGGTCTCAAAGAAGGTACAAGATAGAAAATTATGTTACAATGAAGAGTGGTAGACTCTTGGATACACTAGATAATAGGACTGGTATGCATGGGTTTTATCCTAGCTCTTCTTGTAGGAGGCATCATCGTCATCATTGTCAACATCATAGGAGGAGCGATAATTTTCCAGACGAATTCAACAAATCCAAGCCTCCTATTTTTGATAGGAAAATGAATAAATCAAAAGATGTAGAATCATGACTGCTTAGGATGAGGAAAGTTTTTAGATTGCATAATTTCTCAAAGAAAATTGAAAGCTAATATAGCCACCTTTAGTCTCAAAGGGAAAGTAGATATCTGGTGGGACTATATTAAGAATATCAAAGGCATCAAAGAAGAAAAATTGACTTGGGATGAGTTTGAAAGAATCTTTAGGAAGAAGTACCTATCTGAGAGATATTATGAAGGAAATTCCAAGGAATTTTATGAGCTTAGGATGGGTTCCATGATAGATAAAGAGTACATAACCAAATTTATAAAATTGTTGAGGTATGTTCCCTACCTTAAGGATGATAAAAAAATATTCAAATATTCATCAGTGGATTCAAAGATCAAATCAAGTTTGATGAGCCACATTCATTGGAGGATGCCATTAGCAATTTGGAGCATTGTTATGAGTAGTCAAGGTGCAATCCTGATTTCAAGCGTGAATGAAAAGATAATGAGAAGACTAAAGGAAAATGGCCCAAGAAGTGAGGAAGATCTCAAGATGTAAATGAGAAGGAAAATGTGGCTCCTTATAAGAAGTTTAATGCATATGAGAAAGGACATGGGTCATTAGAGAAATTTTGAGTTCTATAATGGGCCTTGTAAGGAATATTATAAAATAATAGTGGAAATAATAAAATAATATTAGATTACAACATGAAGTTTTAGAAAGAAAAAAGAAAAAACTACTTTTTCAACTCATATTTTCAACTTATCTACCTATGGTTTTACTCAAATTTCGAGCGGGAGTGCTCGTTGGATGCATAATTTAAAATATCATCCAAGTAGTACTCATGCTACATAATTTTGATGGACTATGCTACATGAAAAATGAGAAATACATGAAAATCATGATTGCAATCACATTTTTCATGTATTTGTCATTTTTCATGTCGCAGGGTCCATGAAAAGGATGAAACATGGAAATCACTTTTTTTTTTATGTATTTCTAATTTTTCTTGAATAAAGGTCCATGAAAAGGATGAAACATGGCTACTTCTTGGATGAAAAATTAAATTCGGCATCAAACAAGTACTCCCGCTCAAAATTTGAGTAAAACCGTAGGGAGATAAGTTGAAAATACAAGTTGAAAAAGTAAAATTTTTATTTTATTTTATTCTAATATTTTTAATTTTTTACTCCAAAAATAGTGAATCATCCCCCGTGTTTGACATCATCATCTTGAATGCTATTGGTTCTTATAAATTTGATTTTGGTTGTAAATTTTTATTTTGAGGCCCATTTTTTACCTCAAAATTTCTCTAATGCTCACCCTGGAGAGTAGCCGACTAAAGGTGGTGGTAGGGAACAATTGAAGTGTTCGATTTGTGGTAAATACCATCAAAAAAAGGATTTTCCATTTTACCAATGTGGAAGGCAAAAAATATACAATTCTTAGGAGGCGCAAACAATTGGGGATGTTAGTCCGAGCATTCCTTGCATCTATGCAGCACTTGATAATAGGTAAAAAGACCATAATGAATCTATTATTGAGATGGAAGGTAATCTTCTTGATCAAGTTGTTTCCATTTTGATTGATCTTGGATCCAATTATAGCTATGTTAGTCCCGACTTGGTGGATCAATTCCATTTGAATAAAGAAGTGCATGCAAAATCCTGGTTGGTGAAGTTGGCTATAGGGAGTGAGAGAAAAGTTCACAATTGGGTGAGATCTTGTGCATTTGCGCTTAATAGAATGCCTACATTAGAACACCTAAATGTGCTTCATTTGGGTTCAAATAAAATTATTTTGCGAATGGATTACTTGTCTATTCATAGGATTAATGTAGATTGTTATGAGAATGCCATTGAGTGCTTGGATGATGAGGGAGAAAAGAGAATATTACAGGGAAAGAAGAAGCATGTGTCAATGAGAATGGTTATAGCTATACAAGATAAGTGCAACTACAAGAAAGGTGTTTATTATTTGTAGTTCATATTTCTAGTGACAAAGGGAAGAATGTCGAGGATGATGAAGTCCTAAGGAAGTATCATATATTACAATAGTTTCAAGATGCGTTTCTTGCAGAATTTCCAAATTTTCCTCCCCATAGAGATGCGGGTTTCTCTACCGAGTTGATGTTGGGAGAAACATCAACATCTAAGACACCTTACATGATGATCACTACGAATTTGGTGGAATTGAAGTTAAAACTTAAAGAGATGATTAACAAGCGATACATATAGCCACATGTGTCACCTTGGGGTGTAACAATGTTGGTTGTAAAGAAGAAGGATGGTACTCTTAGATTATGCATTGATTAGAGGAAACTAGACAAGGTGACTATCAAGAACAGGTACCCATTGCCTTAGATTGATGATTTATTCGATCAAGTAAAGGGAGTAGTAGTACTTTTGAATATCGATATGAGATCAAGATATCATCATGTGCACATAAATGAAGAACACATATACAAGACTGTATTACGTACAAGGTATGGGCACAATGATTTTGTGATGGTTCCTTTTGGTCTTATAAACGCTCCAAGCACCTTCATGTGTATGATGAAAAGTGTTTTGTGGCCTTATCTACATAAGTTGGTGATAGTCTTTCTTGATGACATATTAGTATATTCAAAGAATGAAGAGGAGCATGAAGAGCACCTAGCAACGATGTTGATATTATTGAGAGTGTATCAGTTGTATGGAAATTTTAGCAAGTGCACTTTCTTTTTGTCTCAGATTCATTATGTGGGACATGTTGTTTCCAAGGAAGGGATAACTGTGGATCCAAAAAATATTAAGGCTATCATGGTGTAGCAATCTTCAAAGAAAGTGGATGAGGTAAGATCATTCATGGGACTAGCAGGTTACTACAATATGTTCATCAATAACTTCTCTAATATTGGCTACCATATCATATTTTTGTGGAGAAAAGGAAATAAGTTTGAATGGACGACTGCATGTGCAACTAGTTTTGAGTAGCTAAAGCATTTACTTACTAATGCTCCAATTTTGAAGATTACAATTCCTAGCAAGGATTTTTTGGATTTTACATATGTATGTAAGGAAATACTTGGTGGAGTCTTGATGTAGGAAGGATAGGTGGTTTTCCTTGAATCAAGGAAGATGAATTAGCATGAGAAAAACTGTGTGACTTTCTTGATGACATACTAGTATATTCAAAGAATGAAGAGAAGCATGGAGAGCACCTAGCAACGATGTTGATATTATTGAGAGTGTATCAGTTATATGGCAAGTTCATCAAGTGCACTTTCTTTTTGTCTCAGATTCATTACTTGGGACATGCTGTTTCCAAGGAAGGGATAACCGTGGATCCAAAAAATATTAAGGCTATCATGGAGTGGCAATCTTTGAAAAATGTGGATGAGGTAAGATCATTCATGGGACTAGCAGGTTACTACAATAGGTTCATCATGAACTTCTTTAATATTGGCTATCTTATCACATCTTTGTGGAGAAAAGGAAATAAGTTTGAATGGATGACTTCATGTGCAACTAGTTTTTAGTAGCTAAAGCATTTACTTACCAATGCTCCAATTTTGAAGATTGCAATTCCTAATAAGGATTTTGTGGTTTTTACATCTGTATGTAAGGAAATACTTGGTGGAAACTTCATGCAGGAAGGATAGGTGGTTTTCCTTAAATCAAGGAAGATGAATGAGCATGAGAAGAACTATGTGACTCGTGATCTTGAGTTTGAAACTATCATTCATTCATTGAAGATGTGGAGACATTATCTCTTTGGGAGGAGGTTTGTCTTGATAAGTGATCACAGTGGACTGAGGTATTTATTTAACCAACCCAATCTGAATGCAAGGAATTCTAGATGGTTGGCTTCTCTCAGTGAATTTGATTTTGAGATCAGGTACATCAAAGGCAAAGAGAATGAGGTTGCATATTCTCTCATTAGGATACTACATGCGAATCATATTTCAACTATGAGATCTTATGGGACAAATTTACAAGAGTGGATCTTATAGGTAGGGTGACATGATGAGAAGTATCAACAATTGAATCAGAGATTACAATAGTGGGGTGAGGCTAACCAAGATGAGGAGTATCACCTTACAACATATAGCTTAGTTAGATTCAGGAACAAGATCTATGTGCGACATAACAATGAGTTGAAGAAGCTTATTTTTAGAGAGTTTTATGTCAAGCCATATTTAGGCCACTCAGGATACCATAAAACTTTGACAATTGTTAATAAGTTCTACTATTGGCTAAATATGAAGAAGTAGTTGGTTGAGTTTGTTGCAAAGTGCTTGGATTGTCAACAGGTGAAATTTGAATGCAAGGATCTAGCTAGTTTATTATATCCTATTCTGATTCTAGAATGGAAATGGGAGGTCGTTTCCATGGAATTCATTACAGGGTTTCGAAAGACATCCAAGCAACATGATTCCATCATGGTTGTGGTTGACAAGATAAGTAAGGAAGCGCATTCCATTGTAGTGAAGTCTACTAATTCAACTAGTGAGGTAGCTTATATCTTCATCCAGGAGATAGTGCGGTTGCATGGAGTTCCCAAGAAGATTATATCAGAAAGAGATGCCAAGTTCACTTCTAGGTTTTGTAAGTAGTTGTTTACAGGCTTAGGGATAGCGTTAGCCCTTATTACAACTTAATCATCTGCAGACATATGGGCATAAAAAGAGGGTAATAAGATCCTTGGGGATATGTTGAGGATGTATGTCACACATCAATAGAGGAAGTGAGAGGAATATCTTCCAATGGTAGAGTTTTCTTATAATAATGGGTATCAAGTATCATTGAAGATGAGTCCATTTGAGGCTCTCTACTAGTAGATTTGTAATACTCCTATCATCTAGGGTGATCCAGTGAACAAGATGTTGATTGGACCAAATATGTTGGCAGAGATGGAGAAGGAGATACAAATTATTAAAAGGAATTTAAAGGTAGCACAGGAGATAAAGAAGAGTTATAAAAATCAACATAGAGCATTCAAGGACTTTCAAGTTGGGGAGCATGTGTACTTGTGCATCAAGCCCAAGAGGGGCTCCTTGAGGATTGGGTCATGTGCCAAGTTGGCACCTCAGTATTCTGGGCCTTTTGAGATCCTTAATAGAATTGAACTAGTGGCCAATAGAATTTATTTTCTTCCATCAGTCAAATTCCATGATATTTTCCATGTTTCATTTCTTCAGAGATATGTACAAGAAGTTGATCATGTGGTTGATTGGTCTATATTGCAGGTGGAACTAGAGGGAGAGTTCTAGCTAGAGTGACAATGCATATTGCAATGGAAAAAACTCATTCTCTGGAACCGAGAAATAGGGAAAGTTAAAGTGCATTGGAAGCACTTTGGGCCTGATGAAGCTACATGGATATGACTAATAATATGTGGGATTATATCCTTCTTTGTTTGCTACTTGAAGCAAATGAGTTTTTGGTACATATGTGTG
This sequence comes from Pinus taeda, assembly GCA_000404065.3. NCBI lineage: Eukaryota > Viridiplantae > Streptophyta > Pinopsida > Pinales > Pinaceae > Pinus > Pinus taeda. The sequence goes on along the minus strand of APFE031573946.1, from coordinate 29,299 downwards.
TGTGTGTGTGTGTGTGTGTGTGTTTATATAAATACTGGATTGAGTTGTGTTTATAAAGCTCTAATAAGTAGTATGTTTTTCATGTTTTTAACACATTTTCATTGTAAATATTGCAATGAGCTATGTTATAAAGCTCGAATAAGTGGTATGTTTTTTTTTCAGCGGTTATCTAGTCACAAGTTTCATATAATACTGAGGACAATGTTACTAAAAGGGGAAGGGGTTTGTAACAACCTCAAGTTGATTTTCCATGTAAATGGAAGGACATTATAAAGGAAACAATAAGACCAAGGTCATGGGACACGTATTTCAAGTTGAATGGAGGGAAGAAAATTAAAGTGGACCTACCAGTTTTGATTAATTAATGGCTATGGAAATTGGTATTGGCAATTGAAAAAAGAAATAGGGCAATAAATGGAAATTAATAGAAAGAAATAAAGGAAATTAGGTGAAAAGAAAGATGAAGAGACAATAATATGCATGCTAGGGAAATTAGAGAGAAAATAAAGGAAAATGAAAGAAAAGAGCAAAAGGAAAGGAAGAGACACCAGGCATCAATGATAAAAATGAATTTGAGAAACAATTGACAACTTTTGATCAGTTTTAGTTTTGGAGATATTTAGTTTTTCTAAGGAAGAAATCATACTCAAATATAGATAGAACAAGCAAAGGAAAACAAGGGATCACAGGGAGAAGATTGGAAGAGTAGCTACAACAGGAAGATTTGTTGGTAACAAGTTGCTTGTGTAATTTCCTTACTAAGATTTGAATGCATGGTGTATGCATTTAGGTTACATGATTACTTTGTTGTCATTGTCATGGGATTTGTGTGGATTGACAGTGGTTACAACCTTGCCTTTTAATTTCTTGAATAAACATGGTGTAATGGGGTTCATTGTTGGTTGAGTTTTGGATTGCCAAAATATTTTGGATTCAAGTGAGGTGGTCTCAAGAAAATCCCAAAGGTTGGGGGTGGAGATGTTTTTCTCCGAGAAGCCCTTGATAGGTTGGTAGAGATAGACAAATTCCTCTAAGTATGGTGAATAAATTCAAGGGCATCCAAGCTTGTGTTGCTTTGGTGATTTCTGGATTAATTTAGGTAAAATCATTGTGGTTGAGTGCTGAGGTGGTTTAGCCTTTCGATGACCTGGTTGGTTTTGTTTTGGTTTATCCCATGAGATCCCACAATCATGCTAGAATATGGAACGAGGTTGATTGGATGAAAGAGAGATTTTGTTCAACCTAATATATGGTTGAGTGCTATGTGAAAGTCCTTGATTTGGTTGAAATTTGGACATGTTATTATGTCTTGATTCTTTTAAGATTAATGAGCACAAGTTTTGATTTTATGTATGATTTTATGACTAATTTTCCATGCTTCTATTTGAGATCAATTCTAATTACATGCATGGTATATTTCTCATAATATGATGTGTTCCATTTATGGACTCATTCCATGGTTTGATGTGATATTAGTTATCTTGTATGAACTCATAAGCTATTGTGTGTTATTCTAACTAGTAAGAGAGGGCAACAAGCCTTCTTGGTGATTCTTTGATGAACTTAATGAATTTATGCATTCATGACCTATAGGTACCTTGTCTACCAGGTGTTTGTCTAAATGATTTTCATGTATTTGATATTTTTGAGTAGGAATAAGGCCAAGAACAGTAATCAAAGACTCTTACAAGTTAATGATAGAGATTTGTAAGACTCTGGGAAATTGGCGTGGAGCTAGCCCTGAATGTAGGGAACGGGGCTTTTGTCTGCAGTCTCCTAACTTACAAATTTTGATTGTAACTACATAGAGTATGAATTTTGCATGTGTCTAGAGCCTTATAGCCAAATGGACAACTTGGCATGCATGTAGTTGGGATGTGAGGTGAGCCAAAAAGGTAGTTCTAGTTTAGGAAAGGTTTGTCAATAGACATTGCTTAACATCTAGGTGATCTAGTGTTCCTAGAGGTTGTAATAAAGATTAAAGATAATAGGCCCCACTCCATAAATGGAAATTCGATGTCGGGTCATGCATAGTAACTCTTGACTCATTTTTAGATTGGAGAGCTTGTAAAAGAAAGTAAATGTGTGGTGGTGTGTTACGGATTCTAAGTTACTAGAAGAGTTCTAGTAGTTAATTACAAATATAGGACATACTAGGGGTCATCGTAAGAAATATCTTTAGGCCATATTCTTATACTAGAAAATTAAGACCTTGATGGGAAGAATTTTAATGGAAGGAAAAGAATATCCTTATACCATATTTTCTCATTTGTCCGATTTAAAATAGGAGCAATGTAACATGCATTTCCACATGGTTAGGATGGACACTCAACTAACTAAAATTGAGCATCATATTTCATGTCCCACTTCGTCACCTTCACCTCTAGGTTCCATTCCTTAGGATCCTAAACCAATTAACTCCTTTGACTGATTATGTTTGATGGTTTATGTCAGTCTTTTTTGTCATGATAATTCCATAAAACCTCTAGTGATTTTGTTGGAATTGCATTACATTAAGTTTTGGACTTGTTATTCTATATATAGGTGGAAAGAAAACTCATTAGAGGAATTTTCATTTAAAAATGTTAACATTGAATTTCCATGTCATAACATGTAAGCCAATCATAATCCTTTAAAATTTAAAAGAGATACATGTGTGACTAGGCATTGGACTTTTTTTAAATGATATAACTTACCTACTTTAAGTGTGAATGGTGCCCAAGTGGCCCAAAACTATATTAAATATTAAAAATAACATTAATATATTAAGTTATAAAAGTTAGAATATCGAGAATATTTTTAATGAAGGGTAAATCATGACGTCTTAAATAAATAAATTTAAATATAAAATCCTAAATCTTAATTTAATTAAATTTAAATTTCCTTTTTAATTAATTTAATTAAATTTCGGTATGATAATTAATTGAGATAAAATATAAAATAAGGTTTTTGATAAAAGCGTTATTTTGAGTAGTTACATTTCAATTTAAATTTAATTAAAAATTTAAAATTCCTTTTATAATCTGTATAAAATATTTCAATATAATATGTAGATGATATTTGAGATAAAAGTGACTTTTATTTCGGTAATTTAAATTTAAATAAGTTTCTGAAATTAATTTGTTTTTTTTTTTAATTAAATTTTAAACTAAATTTTAACTTTTTAAATTTTAAAATTTATTAAATCTTGCGAATATAAATTAATTTAATATAAAATAATACATTAATTTTGATAATGACATTTATTTGGGTATTTTTGGTAAAAGAATATAAAAATGAAATAAAAAATTGTCTACATGTCATTAATTTATTATTCTTATTTTATTCTTAGGTGGATATTTTTGTGTTGATTATTCTAATGTGGTTTTCCATTAGGATGGTTGAGGTCACTTGTCATAGTGATGTATAATAGTTATTGAAATAATGATGTACTATTGTTTTGGTTAATATAAGGAGACACACAACTTACAAATAAAATTAAATTAATAACAATTATAGAATATATAAAAATTAGTCTAATAAAATTTAAAACCTAACAAAAAAAAATTTAAATAAACAAAAAATCCATAGCATGGGCATGTAATGTTGGGTGTTTTATAGATGAATTCCTTCTACGGACAAATGTAATCTCCCTATACCTAACAGCTTAGCCTAAAAACAACCAATACAAAACTACAAAGCTTTTCCTTGAAGATGTTTTGAATATGAAAGGAAAACCTACTTGGAATCCAATGCAAGCTTCCTTTATCTCCTTACTTATTAACTTAAACTCCAAATCCAATTTATAAAAGTGGAACCTGCAAATAATCCAAAACAAGAAAGAGAGGAAAATATACAAGATAACATATACAAACAACTCCTATCAAGAAGTCAATGATTCATGTTCTACATATGCATAATCAAGACATAATGTATAGGAGAAATAATGCACTTTTGTTTTAATAATGGTAGGAAAAGGTTACAACCCTTGTAGGCCTTGACTTTGTAAATATATCCCAACTTTCTTGTCCTTCCTTTACCACAATGGTAAGGCTTAAATCACACCTAAAACACATGGATGAATTATGGATGTCTAGATACAAATGAACAACACAAAGGCATAATCATAGTCTCCAAAAGCCAACCCAGACTCTACGGTAGGTGCTACATTTATAGGGTAAATGAGGTAGTTTAGGATTTATCCTACTATGGCTTAGATCCACTTTAAGAAGAGATGATTTCTATGATATAAGAGACAAGGCCTTATTAGTAGGAATTTGAGATCAGATCCAATAGTAAATGGTTAAATCCACTCTCGAAGCTTCTAGAGAGAGAAACTTCGAAATTATTTTTTATTTTTACTCATTTCCATGTGTCATCACACTTTGTGTGAGAAGAAATTGTGCTGATCATTACACATGCCTTCAATGCAACCTATGTCATTTCACTTTCAGAATTGGGGAAGTGCGATGACCACTAAAATTAAGGTTTTACCAAGTGTAATGCATAATTTTTACAGCTTGTGGAGAGAGAATGGTGTTGGCTTTGTAAGGGATGATTGCAAGGTGTAAATGGATGATGATAGATCCAAGTTTAGGTCCATTTGTTGAAACGTGGCAAAATGACCTATAATAGATTTCCCCTTGAAGTACAAAGTGAGAAGCAAGAGTGATCAACAAGGAGGCCAGTAGATTTCACAAACCAAAATGGTCATGATAGTGAAAAAGTGTCATGTTCAAGAGTGACTTACTTCCATAAATAGGCTTTATGCCTTATTTCTCTAAATTCCTCACTATTTTTGGCAACTACCTCTTTATTTTCTTACAAGCTTGAGGAGGATACTATATGATTGACCTATAAATTTATCCTTCAGAAGAATCCTTCTGAGAATTTTGAATAGAACCTGAGAAGGAGTGGTTTGGTCTTGTCATGTTGGATGAGTTCTACAGTGTTTATATTTTTACAAGTTCAATGAAGGGATAACTCGACTAATTTTTCTTATTTAGAGAACCTAATAAAGAGGCAAAAAGAAAACTAGAAGAGGTCCCTTTTCATAAATTTCGCCCCTTGGGCCCGAAAAGGCATAAAATAATACAATTAACCTTTTAGTTATGTTTGACTAAAGTATTCCTTTTTCGTAAATAATTAATCCAGTCCGGAAATGGGTTAAACTTATACTGGGTAGATGTAATTTCATTTACCTTAATGAGTGTTTAAGATACAAGTGATCGACAATATTTTCATATTCTGGGAGTCTGAAAAGAGCTTACAGAGAACTGCTCCTGGAGGAACAAGTGGTATAAAGGGTAGAAACTAGTTTTGATCATGATGGAACTACTTAAAAATTGTAGCGGTCAGAAGGTAGGATAATAATACTACTCATCACAACAGTTCCTCTAGGAAGTAAAACAAAAAGTGAAATGGAATGATTGGTTAAGAAGATGGTGACGATGGAATGAAAAAAAAGCCTCATATTGCAGAAACATGCTAATAAAAAGTGGCAATCATGAGGGATAAAGTGTGAAATCCTTCTAGTTTAAAGCCAAAAACATGACAAATAAGAGGAAAAGGGGCTAAAATTCTAGGTCATGGTAGGTAAGAAGGAGGGATTCCGACAAAAAAGTGTTAAACTATAGAATTCATGATCAGGTAGGCTCTACCATCAAGCTACATCGTGCATACGAGGGAGGGATAATGTTGCAACTTGATGGGGTCAGATCTAAGGAACAATGATGGCGAACCAAGAGTAAGCTCATAATAGGTTTCATTTTTATACAGGATTGAAAGAGAGGAAAAGTTATGCTTGAGAGTGGTTTTATTTTTAAAAAATATTGAAATAGAGAAAAACTATGCTTGAGATAAGTACATTTCCCATAGCATGCCTCCCCAACTTCGTTTTGTCTGCCAACTCTTCTCATAGACCCAGATAGACTGTTGCTTACTATTATGAGGATGAAATGAAGGTTCATTAATGAGATCAGATGAAAGGATCGACTAGAAATTTATAAGATCTAGTCGGAGACTCGAATAAATTAGAGGGGAATTTGTTTCATTTCTTAATGAGTTGGACAAAGGAAAATAACCATGCTCAAAGGTTTTTTTCATTTTTATGCGAGCTTGAAACATAGAAGAAACTATGATCATTGTGACCTATTTCATTATTTAATGAACTTGACATAGTAAAAGAACCATGCTCATAGCATTATTTACCTTAATCATGGCTCCCCAAAGGCTAAGGCTCTTGAAGAAATACATATCAAGGTATTGATCAGAGCTTCTAAGAGGTTTTCATCAGATGGAAGAACAATTATCTGGAAGGACTTCATATAAAGGGATCCAATATAGGTAGGAATATTAGGCTCACATGCCTACAATAAACAATTTATCATATCATCTACTTGATCTAGATTAAAATAAGTCAAACAAATAGTGAGAGGTTCTTCTTCATTGGTACGTGCAAGCATGGAACAGGTTTCCACATAATTAATTTGTGGGGAGGGGGATACCACTTGAATATTAGGAACATTTAGGGAAGTTGTATGGTTGGAAGTCAAATCAGGACCACCGAATGAAATTTGGTTAATAGTCACAATTTTTCAATAAAGCAGAAAAGACATCATGTGAAAGAATGTGGACACAATAACATTCATGACATAAGTGTAGTCTCGTCCAAGGAGAAAATTGAAATCTAAGGGTCCTTGGACTACCATAAAATCAATACAGATATTTGTTTATTCCAAGGTAATAGGAAATTGACGAAGGATCTCTAAAGGGTCACTGGTTCTTCTCTTAAATGACAATAAATTCTAGGTAACAGATACAAGCTAAGGGGAACGTAAAGATTTCCAAGAAGTCGAGGATATAATGATAACAAAAGCACCGTCATATATAATAGTGTGATAGATTTTTTTATCACAATACTTCACCATGATTTGGAAAGGCATTTAATAAGGGAGACAAAGTTCTTCCAATTGATTCCAATCAAAGGAAATGACTAGATTACTTAGAGTGGGTTCTGTGAAAATGGGATAAATTTCTCCTTATTTAGTAATATCTAAATTAATAAGAATAACTTGAGTAGTATGAACTGAAAACTCTCTAAGGGGAGAGTATGGTCAACAGAAGATGAAATCAAGTCGACCACTTTCTCAACCAACGATTGGTTGGAAAATGACTCATGGTATTCATGCTCAGAGAGAGTGGGATTGATTTTAGATGGAATCTAATCAATGACTTCATCAAATAATGGAGAATTGGGGGAAAAATTACAACAACTAGTTGGAAGTTGTTCCTAAGAAATAGTAAGGTTTTCCAACAATTTTGAGGCTTTAGCCATATAAGGGAAAAGGTGAGTTTAATGACTCCCTTCACATAAACTATAGGGAAACCTAACTTTACCCTTTTTCATGGGAGACTCATTAGCACTAATAGATGATATGTCACCAACGTTAACTCCAGAGGTTGCCGACAAGGGTTGATGTGAGCCTGTGGACCATGCTTCTAATACCTGGGCAATTCCAGGGCAATCTCTAAGGAGGTTGTCACCCTTACAAAGATTTCAAGGGAATTTACTTTATGGGGAATGTGAGAAGATTTCTTGAAATTATATATATTCATAGAAATGGTTTCTTAGTTACCCTCTTGCTTATTTTGCTTCTTCTTCTTCTTAGCCTCCTAGTTAATATCATCAATACTTTCACTGGGTGAAGAAGAAGAAATGGGAGAAGAAACAATAGAAGAATACGGAAAAGGTTCAAATTGAGATTGATGGTTTTTAGGTGGAGGACTTGGTTATGGAGTAGTTTGGAGAGTAAGAACCAAGGAGGTTGAAAACAACTATACCAGTAAACCTATGGTGAATGTAGGAAGTGAAAATGTAGCCATGTAAGGAGCACCAATATTTCCAAAAGAAGGTAACGGACCAGGATTCCTGTTAAAGGGGTTTCCTTGACTGGAAAGCTCCAGAATTATTGTCATCTGACTCAACCTAAGGTTTACTAAGGAGTAAACAAAATGAGAATTCAACCAAATAAATAGTAACAATGAAAAGGGTCACTATGCATAAAAGAATTATCAAGTCATTGTGAACTGCGATATACCATTAGATACATGTAAGAAATCTCCTCGAATTATGTGTCTGGTGTATCAAATATGAAAAGACAGATGACTTATCAAAGAGATTTGGAATAGTCAGTGAAGGAGCGCACTATTAAGGTGCTCCGTAAGAAAAGGTCACTGGTTCTAGTCTCACTGATACCAAAAAATCCAGCATGGTTTCCACTAGTGCAGCTCAGGCCGGGTGCGATTCCTGGGTGACTTTGACAGCTTAGATGCCCGTGAGTCTTGGCCTCTCAGCCACAAGGTAAGAGTGATGTTAAGGATTCGCCCAGTTATCAACCAAAAAAAAAAAAAGACAGATGAATCAGTTACCTATGGTGGGTTTGCAACCTAATGGGGACTTCCAATATATACCCGAGGGTACATGGAAGCACAGTCTTTGGTAGTATGGTTTAATGCATAACCATATATTGCGGATGTTCCTATATACTCTTCATACGTGGATAACCTTCCTATATGCCCAAGGGAACGTGGAAGAATGATCCTATATACTCTGAAATACATGGAAAACCAACCATCCTTGGGATGTAACACACACTGTTAATGAAAAAGCCTACGTTTAGAGACACTCGAACATGTATTCTAGCCTAGACCACTAAATGTGTTTTTATTGTTTCAAATCCTCATATTCATTGATAAATTCTAAAGTTTATATTGATTAAGGTTTCGGTTTCAAAAATTGAAATGAATTTACTTCAACTCCTAAAATGCAATTAGCATGAGAAAGAACTATTTTCATTCGATAAAGATCTAACTAAAGAAGGGAAGGAGTTTCAAATAATGATGTAGAAAAACAACTTCTGAATAAGATATTCAAATTTTCTATTCCAATTCAAAATTTCAAAGCCCTAATGTATGAGAAAATGAAACTTTCTTTTATTTTTCTTTCAATTATCAATGTAAAGAGAAATGAAAATATGACTAAATTATTGAATCAGAAAGAACTCAAACAGATTGAAACTGTAATATGAAATTTCCTTTAACAGATTGATAACCAATCCAAGTGTTAAAAACCCTAATGGACAAGAAGAAGAAAGAAGAAGAAATCTCTTATGAAAAAGGAAATCACACTCAATTTGACACAATTTTTTGTCTTTATAGAGATCTTGGATAGACTAAAGACCCAGGAAGACACTACAAACATTACAGAATTCATAACAAGAGAGGGGAAATGATTTTTTTATTATACTCTCAAGATCATTGCAGGTAGCATAATGAAACCATTTCGAGTCATGACTTTTACTGAACCAAGAGATTGCGTTGATTCACATTGTCTCGAAAGGACAAGTGTGATGGAGAAAATTCACTTAAAAAATGAAAGAAAAACCATAGCTAAGCTAGAAATTAACCTTTCCTAAGTCCAAGGGTAGTATGAATAAGTCAAATAGAGTTGACTACAAAGGTCCTAAAGGGATATGGAAAATAAAACCACTAAGAACATCATGTTCCCCAGTGGAGTCACTAAAACTTAGGTTTTATGTATTGAAACTAGTGGAGACGCCAAGTTGTTTTGTGCATAAATTCCTTCTACACACAAAAGTAATCTCTCAAGACCTAGTGCCTTAGCGTAGAAACAAAAAAGAAAAACTATAATTATTTTCCTTAGAGATGTTTTGAATATGAAATGAAAACCTACTTGGAATCCAATGCACTTATTCTTCTTCTCCTTACTTTTTAACTCCAACTCCAACTCCAACTTCTAGAAATGGAACCTACAAATCATCCAAAACAAGCAAGAGAACAAAATATACAAGATCACGTATACAAACAATTCTAACCAAGAATTCAAGGATTCATGTTATACATATGCATTATGAAGACATAATGTATATGAGAAACAATGCACTTTTGTATTAATGATGGCAGGAAAAGTTTACAACCCTTGCACACCTTGAATTTGTAAATATATCCCAAGTTTCTTGTCCTTCCTTTGCCACAATGGTAAGACTTGAATCACACCTAAATCAAACAGATGGATTATGGACCTCTAGACACAATTGAAAAACATAAAGGCATAATTAGAGTCTCCAAAAGCCAACCCAGACTTTATGGTAGGTGTTGCATTTATAGGGTAAATCGGTAGTTTTAGATTTCGTGTAGTAGGGATTAGATCAAGTTTATAAGGAGATAAGTTCTATGACATAAGTAATAAGTCCTCATTAGTAGGAATTCAAGATTAGATCCAATAATAAATAGTTAAATACACTCCCAAAGATTCTAATAATGTAAACTTTGAAACGAGAACTGATACGATTATCCATTTCGTTGAGATAACAAAAATGCCAACCGATTTTGAAAGGTGGTGATGCAGAATACAAATATTTTTTTTGGAGCATATTTTTGACAATTTAAATTTTCTTATGTATCAAATATAAACATTTGTTTTTAAATGTTAGTAATTTTTATGTTGATTTCAAAATGTGTTGATGCAACATCAACGTCCATTTTTGGAGGGCTTATTTTTGACACTTTATATTTTCTAATGTATTAAATATGGATTTATTTTTTTAAATATTACCTTTTTTCATACATAGTTTTAATGTCCATCTATTTTTTAAATGGTTGATTACTTAAAAAAAAAAATATAAATATATATAAAAGACAAAAAACACTAAAGTGAAAAAAGATTATCTGTAACAATAAAAATTAACCTTTTTAACTATAAAAAATAAAAATAAAAATACAAATTTTAAAATCTATTAAAAAAACTATAAAAAAACTCGTAAAGAAAAAAAAGACAAACAATTTAACAAAAAAACCAAAAAAAAAAAATCAAAAATTTAAATAATTTTAAAAAACAAAATGAAAAACAAACTAAAAATAAAATAAAAAACTATAAAAGTAAATTTAAAATTGAAAAAAAAGCATAAACAAAAAATATATAAACATTAAAAAAAAATAAAATTGAAAGAAAAACATAGTTAATTAAAATTTTTAGAACATTAATGATAAAATTAAAAAAAAATGGTAAAATTATGAAAAAATGTACAAAAAAAAATTAGAGGGTGGGGCTGAAATCTAATTTTGAGAATCGGATTTCAGCCCCACCCACGTAAAGAAAAATGATTAACAAATTTTATTTATTCTTTTCATGTGGGCAGGGCTGAAATCCGATTCTCAGAATCAGATCTTATTCTCACAATCGAATTTCAACCCCACCCTCAAATTT
>APFE031573946.1:3683-14996 GCA_000404065.3 Pinus taeda | reverse complement strand
AAAAAAGAGAGAGAGGGAGAGAGAGAATAAAAGAGGGAGGAAGATATACATAGATATGGACGGTTTTTTTGTCTAGGAGGGTCTAAGGGAGGGAGTAAGGCATAGAGAAAGAAATAGGAAGGGGGGCTAAGAAGAGGGCGAGAGAGAGATTACAGAGAGAAACTAAAGTATATAGAGAGAAAAATGGTGTGTGAGAGAGAGAGAGGAAAGGGGAAGAGAGAGAGAGAGAGAGAGAGAGAGAGAGAGAGAGAGAGAGAGGGAGAGGGAGGGAGGCTAGAGGAAGAGGAGTGGAGGGGGGAAGAGAATAAAAGAGATTGGGAGTAACGGAGAGAGAGAGAGAGAGAGAGAGAGAGAAAAGAAGTAAGAGACAAAGAGTGTTGTGGGGGAGAGAGAGTGGGAAATACGAATAGTAAAGGAGAGAGAGAGGTGGAGAGTGATATAGAGAAAGAGGGAGAGGGATAAAGAAGGATGGAGAGAGAAGAGGGAGAGTGGTGGAGCTATATAGAAATAGAGAGGGGGGGAGAGAGAGGAGGGGAGAAAGTGATAAAGGGAGAACAATTTAGAGAGAGCAAGTGAGCAGAAGAGAGAGTGGGAGATAGAGAAATAGATATAGTGGGGAGAGACAAAGAATAATAGAAATATAGAGAGAAAAATGGTGGAGAGATAGATACTGAGAGTAAGGTATTGAGGAGGAGAGATAAATATAAGTAGAGAGTGATGGGGGGAGATAGAGAGAGAGGGAGAGAGGTTGGGGGCGAGAGAAAATGAAAGAAATAGTCAGGTAGAGAATGAGAGGGAGACTGATATATATATAATATATATAATCTATTATATAATATATATATATATATATATATATATAATTAATATTAGAGAGAGGAGGAAGGAGGAGAAGAGAGAGAGAGAGAGAGAGAGGTATATATAAATAGAGGAGGAGGGAGAAATAGGAGGGGGAAGAGAGAGGAAGAGTGAGAGAGAGAAAGAGAGAGTGAAATGGAAGAAAGAAAGAAAAATATAAAGAGAAAGAGAAAGGAAGAGTTCTTAATAAGAGATAATGATTGTGGGGAGAGAAAGAAAAACAAAGAGTAAGGTAAATAGTGAGAGGGAGAGAGAGGGAGGGAGAGATAAACAAGGATGAAGAGAGAGGAGAGGTAAGGGAGAGGAGGGAGCGTAGTGGAGGTATATATATAAACACACACACACACACACACTCTACATATTTATCTCTCTCTCTCTCTCTGAGAGATGGGGGAAGATAAAGAGAATGTTGGACACCTAATCCTAAATGGGTTAGTGTGGAAGCTAAAGAGACAAAGCAGTCCAAGGGACCTTGGGATGTGAATCCCAACGGTCACCATATTGTACTATAAATGTATATTTATTGTTAATAAAATTGTAATGCATGTTTTATCTTTCATATTTTCTCTAGTTCACCATGTGTGTTTAACATGGTATCAGAGCGGGCGATTGCTGGACCTGATCCAATTTGAGCCACTTGTTTTGTGGCCTCTATATATATGTGAGTTCTGTGTTCCCTGACCTTTGCCTCTGCTTTATTCCCTTCTATTCTGCCATATCTGCGCTACCCTGACATATTCTATCTATGGACTCTAAGCGTATTCAACTGAAGAGGGTGCAGAATCTCAGAAACTATGCATAAACGTTTCTGTCCATAATGCGCTGCCCCCACCTGTCCATCAGTAGCATCACTGTTGAACGTTGCTTTTTTCATTATACCCTCTTTAATGGTCACTGTTGAACACTGCTCTTTTTCATTACCCAGGAACCTTTGTTGGCAAACCCCGTGTCTGCAAGACACTGTACCAACTCAGTACTCTTTCCAGAACCTAGATCTGTCGGGATTTGGCTTCCTGTTTCCCTGTTTATCAATTTTCCATTCCGAAGAGTCTTGTTCCACTATCGCTGCTTTGTCTAGAAACTGAAAATTTTGTGTGTGCGATAGAAGCCTGTGACCTGATTTTTATGGTCTTATTTATTTTTCTTATAGCGGCAATTACAAATTGGGAAATACGAGACACCTGGCTGCCTCTTGGAGGTCTGTGTCTGTAGAATGGCGTTTCGTATAAAAAACCACAACAGTGCCTATAGCCATGGCCACCGTTAGAATCCCGAATCCAAATCCCCAACTTATGTTCTCCTGGATGTAAGGGACGACAGTGACTGCTAAGAGAATACTACTGGAGAGAACGAAAAACCAGACATTAAAGAAGGAATTCTTCTTGACCATTTCTGTTCTATCTTCCTCATCGAACTGGTCTGCACCAAAATGCTTCCAGAGAGGGTTTGACACCACCGGCCCCCAAGCATACCAAGAACCTGTCTTTCCAATCAATATCGTTACCTGGTGCATGTGGGCTTGCTGAATGGCTTCCCATATGCTAAAATTCATGGACCTTATTTTTACGAAGATTGCAAACAGAAAGGGTCCCATCACCACTTGTTCGAAGTAGCTGCATAGTATCAGGAACATCAGAAACGCGTCGCTCTTCGGTGTTTGGCATTCACTATACAGATGCCTTGCAACTGGATTCAACCTCCACTAGTTCTGCGCAAGACCTACCCCTGTGGTTATGGTAGGAGGCGATCAACATCCAGTTGAGTTCCATCTATATGATTTCCGACCAAACTCACTGACTGACAGAGTATATGACTGCAAGGTATGTGGACATGAATTAAGTGGAATTATGTGTTATCATTGCAGTGATTGTGACACATATTTTCATATGTAAGAATACTGCATCGGCAAGGTACGTGGACGTGAATTAAGTGGAATTATGTGTTATCATTGCGGTGACTGTGACACATATTGAATTAAGTGGAATTATGTGTTATCATTGCGGTGACTGTGACACATATTTTCATATGTCCTGTGTAAGAATACTGCATTAAGCCTATGTAATAGATGCGATAGATTCCATACAAGTTATAGAATGTAATAGAAAGAAACAATAGATCCTGAGACTTATTAAATTGAAATTGAAAAGTAATTGTATTCCTTTCAGCCAGGTAAATACAACCTGTTGAAGCAGCTTTTCTTTTGGCACTATTTCATGCATACACTGGATATGAAGTGATTTCAAAAGGGAAAGGGCTCACATCAAAGTTTGGGTTTTCATATTTTCCAAGTACTGAATTGAGTGGGTTAAAGTAAAAGGTGCATGATTTGGTTCTATGAATTGAATGATGAGTATGAAAGTCTATACTCATGGATTGGAAATGAAATTTTGTATAAAGTTATGTTTTAAGATTTGTGATTTGAAGGCCCTATGAAATAGGAATAAGTTATGATGAAAGTATGTGAGTTAATCATGGAATTATGGTGAAAGTTTGGGATGATGTGTATAATCTCATGTGAATATTGGCATGGTTTAGGAAGAATTTGAGTATTGTTTTTGCTTGAAGGTGAGTGGATCGAGATTGATAATATTAAATTATTTTGAACATATATTGGAAAGCTTCCGCAGGTTGAAATGGGAAAGTGTGAATTGGCTAGTGATTGAAGTTTTTGATTCGGTAAATGCTGGGATGCATTCTTCTATGTTTTAGATATTAATGATCGTGGGTATTGCAGGGCTAACCCTACGTCACTTTTCCTCATTGTTCACTATTTTTTGAAGATTAAAAATGGCTCCAATTAGTGCAATAATAGAGTTAGTGGACAATCTAATACTCTCTACTATGAATAATACAGTCAAAATAAACAAGGATTTTCTATCAGAAATTCAAACATGTCTAGAAAAATGCACAGGAAAAGATTGTTTTTTTGCATCTTGAATCACAGCTACAGCAAGAAGAGCTACATCAAAAGAGACACCATTCTGAGCCTGTTCTTGTTCAAAACATTGAGACAACCACCCATCAGTAGCATGTTAATAATGTTACATTTCATTCAGATTTAGTACCAAATAAAGCAGCAAGGTTAGATGCAGATGCAGAAGTTCAGTCTGCACTTCCCAAGCCCATCATCAGACCTTGGGAACAACTTGTCCACAACAAGCACAGAACTGGTCTTGGATATGATAAGGACTTGTCCTTTCATATTCCAGACTATGCCAAGCCCATTCAGTTTCAGAGTGCTGGATTCATTCATGACAGTTCACCTGCTCCTCATGATAGTTCGGCTTCAGATGTTCCAGACTCTGCCCTTCTTCCACAGCAATAACAACAACAACAGATCGTGAAATGCCAACACTGTGATCGAGTTGGCCATTTGAAAGATCACTGTTATGATCTTCATCCATGTAAGCATTGTCATAAAACCAGTCATTCTTCACACAGATGCTTCAGAAACAAACGTCCTGCAAGAACAAAGATTCATCTAGGATGGATCGCTTCTTGGCAATGGGCATCAACAGCCAAGAAGATATTCCAAACACATGTCAGAACTTGTTCCAGAATATTGAACAGTCTTGCAGTTGAGTTTTCTCCATCTTCTCACCTTGTATCTGACAGGGGGGGAAATGATGGTCATCTACAAGCTTCAAAGCCACATCAAGCGAGCCTGAGCCACAACCTGCCACACCAGTTTCAGAGTTGCAGCCAGAGATACAGATGTCCGTGAACATGCCTTCAGTAGGCAATCTGGGACACTTCCTATAGCAGAAGACTTCAGCTTCTTGCCAGCTTTGGAAGAGTTCCGAGAACAAAATTGAGAACACTTCCTCTAGCAGAAGACTCTAGCTTCTTACCAGTTTTGGAAGAGTTCCAGGAATTGCATAAGAATTCCAGAGTTGTTGGTCATCCTTAAACCATCACAGGTTGAAACTTCCCTTTTTTCAGGTTGAAGTTTTACCTTTTATGTGGGGTGAGACCTCCCTTTTATGGTTGAAGGTTTCCCTCTTTAAAACAATAGGATCACTTCCTCTAGCAGAAGACTCTAGCTTCTTGCCAGTTTGGGAAGAGTTCCGGGAACTGCACTAAGCGTTCCAGTGTTGGTGGCCATCCTTAAACCACCGCCCTATTATACCAACATTTCAGAGAGCACATTTAGCCTAGTGCTGCCATGCATATTTGCACATTTTTGTATTACAGCTCTTTTCTTGGACTCATACATAACCCTTCGGATTAAGGGGGGGAATGTTGGACACCTAATCCTAATGGGTTAGTGTGGAAGCTAAACAGACTAAGCAGTCCAAGGGACCTTGGGATGTGAATCCCAATGGTCACCATATTGTACTATAAATGTACATCTATTGTTAATAAAAAATGCAATGCATGCTTTATCTTTCCTATTTTGTTTCTCGTTCACCATGTTTGTTTAACAATGGCCCATGTTGCAGAGGATAGGTTCTGCGTACTACGCCTAGCACCATCAACATAACCAAAAAATGGTTCCAAAGATTTCGACATCTACAACAAATGCAAAATGGATTATTAACCACATAAAAACTCTAAAAGTCACATTGTGAAACACACACGCAATCAAATCATTTATATAGTGCTTTTATTACACATAATCAATCATAGTAACGTTTAAGATACAACGTATTTTGGGGCTACAACAATGGAATTCCATCATAATCAACCAACTCGTAAAGTTCCTTTTTCCAAAACACGATTGATAATGTAGGGGCCCATCCATAGTGGTTTAATTTTTCATGTTCCTAATTTATTAGCTTCTTGATCATAAAGCAAGACCAGGTCTCCTTCTGAGAATATGCGAGGCTTGACATTGCGTTCATATTGTATCTTAATTTGTTTCTTATGTGCTTCGTTGGCCAATTGTTAAGGGAATAAGTCCCCTATGGCTTTGGGTCAGAACCCTAGCAGAGCAGGAGTAATCTACATCAAGAAACAAGCATTCAACTTAGGTAACATGCTTACACAAACTAACTATGTGAGGATGAACATACCTGGATGTCCTTAGTTTGGTTAGTTCCAACCAGGGTTCAAACCCTTTGCAACCCATAATGATCTTCGAATCTACACATCAACTAATTCGAATACACATAGTAGAATATAGATAAAGAATTTTAGTGAATTCATCTTTATATCATATAAGTAAATGGTTAGTTATGCATCAAAATAGTCATTCATATATAAACCATAACAATAACATCTGACACATAAATAAAGTCGATATCAGGAACAAAACAACGTTTCTTTGTATTGTAGAAAACTATAATAAAACATGGAAAGAGTTCACCTGATTCTTCCTCTTCTGGCTCCAAGCGAAACCGTCCTCCAGGTCCATCTAGTCCCAGTCTTCAACAGCCTCCTTCCATAACCAATACTATGATATCTCAAGCAAGTGGGAGAATATCAACACTCAAGGAGACAAGGGTTTCTTGAACTTGGGGAAGTGCCCGAAGCACATGGATACTTTAGACTTGATCAGGGGATAATCTCAGTATGGTAATTCTATCATTTCTCTCCTCCTTAAGGCCTTCCCATAGGAGTCTTTTTATACTTCACCCAATTAGTTTTTTAGTTGGGGAAATAGTTGGGAATAATTGGGCCACGGGCACTAGGAAGTAATCTATAGGTAAAACCCGTGAACTCCACCCATAGTTAAGGAGATTTATTTTTTTTAAGTGTTTTAACACATATACGTGGGTTGGGTATTGACTAACCCACATGTACATGCTTTTAACACAAGGCAAAGTAGCATACAGGGAGTAAAACATTGTTTTTAAAATATTTGGACCAATTCTGGAAGGAGGGGTTTCCCTAGACCATAAACCAAGCATCACAAATACCAAGGGTGATATTTGGAGCTATAACATATGCCCCTAATATATGAGGTCAGAAGGGGTACATGATGGACGAAATGTATTAAGTATATGGAAAGGAAACATGTCAAAAACTGAGAAGGACTTCACCATATTTCAACTTGCCAAGCCAACAAAAGAAGATCAGAAAGAAGCAACTGTCTGAGGCAGGCATACCCATGCTCAAATAAAGTAAAGCATGTCCACATATCAAGTACAAGCGGATCTAGTATGTATACAAGTATAAAGAATTGAAAGTACATAATGGATCATCTGATCATGATCGAATAAGTACATGTCTAAATATCACATATAAGAAGATGATCAATGAAGCTGAAAGATGAAGTTGATAACTTGTTGGAAATAATACTAAGAGGGGGGGGGGAGGGTGAATCAGTATTATCTGGTCAATTATTTACTTTTTCAAACCCAGAACATATACGCTACTTCAGTTAGATGAACCCGCGTATGTACGCAACTACAGATAAGGAAACCCGTGTATACAATGCAAATTTATAATTTACTTTATTCTACAGATGTTGATCATTAAGTTATGCACCAGAATCATATAAATGGTTGCCAGGAACAATAAAACAAATCATAAGACAACCACACATAAGAGCACAAGATATAAGATGGAAACCCAATGTGGGTGAAAACCACCTGCTGCAATTCGTCTCTATCTTCTTTTAATTAGAAACTTCTTTTACAATGATTCTGTATTGGTGCAGTATTTTACCAGTACGTAGGCTGCTACCAGCAGAGAGCTACAGCCCTCTCTCATTTTCCAACTTCTCCTGGAAGGGAGCTACAACCCCCTTAGTTCTTGTACTAGTTGAGATACTAGTACGCAGGCTGCTACCTGCAGAAGGCTACAACCTTCTCTTTCTTCCAGGGACCACGTTTCATAAATTTTCAGACTAGATCCACAAATAACATCAATCAAACATCAAGAATTTCTGCATCAAACAATCACCATTTCACCAGTCAAGACTGAATCAAAATAAGAACTTCTTTATCAACTGTACCCAGATCACAGTAATAGTAATCACACCTCAGATTTTAAACCTAGATCACTGCAATAATCAACAGAAGCAGCTAGAACATAAATTATGAGATGTACGCTACTTCAATATTCAGAAACTTGCATGCATGCGCTTCTGTGTTAAGATCAACTTGCATATATGCACTTTCTCCTTTCAGAAACTGCGTGTATACGCACCTGTGCTAAGATCAACCTGCGTATATGCACTTCCAACTTACAGAACCTGCGTGTATACGCACCTATGCTTCACTGAACCTGCGTACAGATCTATAAAGGTAATTTAACCCTTCAATTGTTCAGATATTAGTTTACCCAGATTATTAGATTTATAGATCAAGCAAGCGCCACATAGAACAGATTAAAATCATACAAAGATACTATCATTCAAGCCTTAAGATTTTGACCCATTAAAAGAACTTATCCTTCTCCTTGCGCTCAGGTTCCTTCTTCCTTCAGATCTAGATCTGCACCATAACCCAAACACTATATTCCAGATCTAGCACCTTTTCAGATATTCAATGATTGAGATCATCCCTTGCCAAATGATCTCCTTCCTCTTTTATATCCTTAGGCCTTTCACAATACTACGGTCCAAAACCATAACAATTCAATACCATGGACCCAATACTTGGGATCAACACTTATAACGAGATACCATGGTCCAAAACCATAGGTTCAAATACCAAGGACTAAATACCACGGACTGGAAACAAGTTTTCCCACATGTACGCACTTTTCCTTGCATGAAAGTGCGTGTATACGCATACGCACCTTGGGAACGTCCAACCCGCGTGTATACACGGCTTCGTCAAAGTGAACCTGCGTATTTGTCTTTTTCTTCTTTCTAAGTTCCTGAACTGTGATCTGTCACCAGAGTGAGTTGCCATCAAGGACAACACCTATTCCATAGCACCAAAACTGCCAAACCTGTGCCAGAATGCCAACAATCTCCCCCTTTGGACTTGATGGCAACCCCAAGATCCTCAAGATCATTCTCCCCCTTTGTCATCAAGGGCAAAGGGTTGTGCTCCCCCTGAGTACATGCTGAAATCTCTGCTCTGCTGTGCTGAACATGCTCCCCCTGACTGTAGGCAAGATCTACAAAAATACGTTCTTTAAAAAGAACTATGAATTATACATCATAACTGACCTTCCTATCACAAAAGACTCTATATATACATCCATCACCTAACCAAGTGGGGATACATCAGAATTTTACATATGACAACCAATTACATTACATCATTCATCCCAGGCATAGTGGGGAAACTAAAATAGGCCGTTACATGACCTTGATGTAAAGAAGATATACATGACATAGAGATGAAATATCTTGAGTAAGACTAAGAAAGTCATCAATAACTACTATCAGCAGCATCTGTCAATCATTATTCAGATCAACAACCATGTTCTCTTCCTCTGCAAGTGATCCACCTAAAACCAACAACAGTTGTGAATTTGAACCAAAAGCTTCTAAGATAATGCCAACAATGCATCACTAGAAGATTATCTTCTCCCCCTGAACTTGTGCCAGATGGTCTTTGGCAGACCCCTATCAAACTATCAAAGTCTGTCTCTACTGATATCCTTCAAACCTCCATATACGCGACTGTATCTGCACAAACCACCATATGTACGCGGATCCTTCTCATCCAACTCACGTACAACAACTTTTCTCTGAAACGAACAAGTTTCAATAGTAGGTTGAAGAATCAACTACTCCCAACTTCTGTCTGAGGTATTCAAATGTTTCCCTGGGCAGCGGTTTGGTGAGTATATCGGCAACTTGTTCCTTAGATGGAACATACTCCAACTTGACTTTTTGTTCCAGCACTTGTTCCCGAAGAAAATGATATTTGATAGGTATGTGCTTGGTCTTTGAATGCATGATTGTATTCTTTGAAATGATGATTGCACTTGTGTTATCACATAAGATGGAGATAGGTGGAGTACAAGTGATTTGATAATCCTGCAAGGTTTGCATCATCCAAAGGAGTTGGGTGCAACAAGATGCAACAGCCACATATTCTGCTTCAGCTGTAGATAATGCAATAGAACTCTGTTTCTTGCTGAACCAAGATACTAATCTGGAACCCATAAAGAATGGATCGCCACTAGTGCTTTTTTTGTCATCCATGCTTCCAGCCCAATATGCATCTATATAAGCATGAAGAGTGAGATCTGCATCTCTAGGATACCATAGGCCATAGTTTTGAGTTCCTTGAAGATACTTGAAAATTATGTTTACTGCCTGAAGATGAGTTTCCTTAGGATTTGCCTGAAATCTTCTAACCATTCCTACTACATGCATGATGTATGGTCGGGTACCTGTTAAATAGAGCAGACTTCCAATCATGGATCTATAGGTTGGTTGATGCACTGCTGCTGATTCATCATTTGCACTGAGGCTGCATCCCGTGACCATAGGAGTACATACTGGTTTCGAATCTTCCATGCCATACTTCTTCAAGATCTGCTTAGCAGATACATTTCAAATTCCTTCTGCATTACCAAGGCAAAGTTTTGACTCATAGCTTCTTCATTGCTTCCAAAGATGATATCATCTACATACACAACAAGTATTAGAAATTTGTTATTTTCAATTTTTATATAAAGATTGCTATCTGCTGATCCTTTTGAAAAACCTTGTTGATGAAGGTATTTGTCCAGAAGATAGTACCAAGACCTTGGAGCCTGTTTGAGACCATAGAGAACCTTCTTTAATTTGCATACAAGATTTGGATCATTACCAAGGATGAATCCATCTGGCTGCTCAATGTACACTTCTTCTTCTAAGTCTCCATTCAGAAAGGCTGATTTCACGTCCATTTGAAATACTTTGAACTTCTGAAAACTAGAGAGAGCAAGGAACATTCTGATGGCCTCAAGTCTAGCAACGGGACCAAAAGTTTCTTCAAAGTCTATTCCTTCTTGTTGTGTGTACCCTTTACAAACAAGTCTGGCCTTGTTTCTAATCACTTCTGTTACACTGAAATTTGTCACCATGACTATCTGCAGTTAGTATGGATCCATCAACAGTCATATTATCCTCCTTGGCAAGCCTTATACCTCTGCTCTCCATGTCAAACTTCAAGAAAGAGAGAAAGTCATTAAAAAACATGTTTATCTCTGGGTACGCAGGTTCTCTCTACCTTACCTGCGTGTACGCACTCCAAGTTCATTATACCTGCATACTTGTACGCTCTGTATGTCAAGGGTTGGGTGCGTACCCCTATAAAGGTCAAAAGGCATGAGTTTCATCTTAAAAAAGTTACTTGTGGTCATTTCTAGAGCATTCTAGAAGATTGTTTGACGTGTATTGAGCGCCTCCAGATGGTTCATGCATCCCTATGAAAGAGGAACTTATCCCATCAAGAGAGGAGCTACCCCATCCAAAAGAGTGGCTTATCCCATTGATGTTGGACCTGATTAACTTCCTCTAGAACATTATAAATACATGCATTGGGCCAGAGGAGAGGAGGTTGAAAGTTGAACATTCCAAAGGGTAGATGCTGTTGGAATTAGGACTTCCTTGTA
>APFE031573945.1:83315-93801 GCA_000404065.3 Pinus taeda | reverse complement strand
TATATATAAATATATATACACTAAAAAATTGTATATTTTTTAAATTTAATTCTATTTCTCTAATTACTAAAATCATTCACTATTTTAAAAACATAACCAAACTCAAAACTCCATTAAAGCATATAATTTTACTATACTAAATTTTATTTTTATAAAATAATCTAATAATCTTACTATATTAAATTTTATTTTTATAAAATATCTAATAATCTTACTATATTAAATTTTGTTTTTATAATCCCGATCGGGATGCAGGCCAAAAGCTGGGAGCACATGGGTGTAGTTATTTTGGGTACCCGGGCACTAAATACCGCAGTCCCCCACATGCTCAAGGCAGGGGGTGCAGTGCCCCTCGGCATGATGGCAAGTTGGGGAAGTGGGCAAGATGGCGAGACTAGAGGAACGGCAGGCTATAATGGACGGAGGGGCATTTTGACGTGCAGTCTTAGTGCAATAGTTTGTGGAAAAGGGTGGTGGCTCAGAGCTGGTGGTAATCGTCAGAACATGAAGAACAAGGACCGTCGTCGTGGAACAGCTGCGAACTCCAGGTATCTTATTCGGCTCCACCTCGAACCTATAATTATGGTCTTGCTGTGGTTTAGCTGGGATGTAAGGGGATCTGTCTGGGGGATAGGAAATTGCAGGTGGCAATGGGGCAGGCAACTTCTCGCCATGGCCTAGTTTTGCGTCTTTTCCTTATGTCAAATGGGTGAAACCCATGATAGTTGGGGGGGCAATTGCCTATTGTTAGGATGGGAAGCTCCGCGCTCTGTCGACAAGGGGGGGGGAAGCTTGTCAGTCGCCAGGTAACGCAGGAGGGGCAGTGGAGCATAGATGGGCGGAGGGGAAAGCAACTGGGAGGCGTCCTAGGATGCAGCCATACCCAAGATTTGCATAGTAAGCACTGGGTTACCTGGAACCCATGCCGGAGAGAGGGTAAGCCCATAAATTGTGGGTGGAGACCAAGATGGGGGGAATCGAGAGGCAAGAGCTCTAAGGCAGAGGCAATGGGGGATAGGAATCCAAGCCATAGCTGGTATATAACAGAATGCAAGGGGGGAATGTAAGCTTGGCATGGGTATGGGATGGTAGACCTACATACGACCGAGAGAATTGGAGAGGGGGAAAGGGTGCGCCAAAGGGCTGGGGCCAGGGCCTTTTCCATTGGGGGTTGCGGGCTCTGACCCACCCCAGCATGACTGTGGGTAGAACGAGCAGAGAAGAGAAGCAAGGCAAGAGGTACCCCGCTGCAAGTAATAAGGAATGGATGAGGTGGTATATAGTTTCAATCGTGTGTTTCAAACTAACTTACTGCGGATGTCATCAGTGCTCAAGACAACAGGGTATGGGGCATGCTGCATGAGGCCATGGACGTGGTAGAAGAGGCCAAACACCCAGGCAAGATAAGGGGCTGAGCACGTCGGAGCCACGGAATGGCAGAAAATAAGTCAAACATCTCATAACAGAGGCACCAGAAGCTTACCATGAGGGGATGGATGAGGACATCTAGAAGCTGCTGGAAGAATGGGAAGAGGAAGTGAAACAAGGCAGTGAGACAGAGGAGGAAATGGACAACTAGAGGACCTTAGTCCCGGATCCAAGAAACACCCGAGGAAGAATCACTCAATTCAAGCAAACTCTGTACCTGTATTGGCTCCTGAAGAGTCTATTAGGCAAGGCTATGGAACAGATCTCTGTGGGGATGGCAGTGACACTACAAGGATTGTCGAACTACAAGAAGGATATGGAGAAAATCCTCTTTCAACTGCATAAGCAGGATATTCGGCTGGACAGAAATGACTGCCATATCCCCTGCATCCTAGAACTCTCTGGTATGCCTAGTGCATCTGCCTAGGACCGGCACCTGTTGCATCTGTCTCAAAGGAGAAGAAGGATTAAAACAACACCCATGCATAATTTTGTCTTATGTGGATAGCTTTTAATTCCCATGTTGCAATTATCAGTTTATATAGTTATGTAGTGTTTGGTCATGAAGTAGAGACATATCTAACCTAGCTGGAAAGACAAAGACAGTATTGTTTTTGGATGGCTTATACTGCGGACCGATGGCCAACAAACTTGGTTTCCCTTCGGGGCAAGTTGAGGCCACTCGGTTTATCTGTGTGGTTTAAACTTGTTTATATTTAATAGAAAATGTAATGGTCCTACCAAGCTTAACAAAAATAAAATTAAAATAATCTAACCACCATTAAATCAAGAAAACTTACAATGAAAAAAGAATGAAGAGAAAGTGGAAAAAAAAAACAGCTAAAGCCAACGTACATGTAAGTAATAACCTAACATGCTACAACAAATCAAAGGAAAAAAACAAATGCTATGCTTTAGCCCTAATAGCCATACTTTCCAACAAAAACACATGAAAATTAATGAGTAATGCATAAGGCTCACAATGAGGATTATGAAATGAAATGAAATGATATTTTAACGTCCACGAGACTAAAAATAGTCTATGGGACTATTAGTTCCTTGCTTTTTGTCTTTTGCAATTCAATCTTTTTCTTGTTCAAATTGATGATGAGCTGGCCCAACTTTCCAACCATCCCCTCACTAAAAAGACAATGCCAAAAAACCGAATTTTTTTATTTTGACCTTGCTCATGATCAAGCATTTTTGGATTTTTTCAATCTGTTTCCATTTTGAGACGGAGGTGCTACTAGCGCACAATTCACACCCATATAGCATCACTGGACAAACTAGGAGTCCAAAAAGCATTTTAGTCATTTTCCAATCCCATAACCCTATCTCTCTACATCTGTTTTGAAGAGCATATAATGCTTTCCACACTCCTAAAATTCTCTTCCTTCTACAGTCCTCCCAATTAAGTTTGTTGTTGAAATCAATCCCAAAGTATTTGTACTCATTTACTTCTTCAAGAATTTTGCCTTCAAAGAAGAACGTATGTTGGCTCTACTTCCTTTTATTAGAGAAAATCATTATTTTGGTCTTGCTAGTATTGACTTGCATCCCCACTTCTCTACAAAAATGCTCAAGGGCATATAGGTGCATTTGCAATCCATGGGCCGATTTAGAAATAAATACAAGATCATCTGCATATAAAAGAAGTTTTATCACAAAATCCCCCAACCGAACACCATCTCCACCTTGTAGATTTATCCACTCTTCCAGTTTATCAATATATAAGCCAAAAAGAGTAGGAGACATAGGGCAACCTTGCTTGACTCCAATGTCACTTCTAAATCTTTCTGAAATACCTACTAAGGTTCTGATTTTGACTTTCACTTCTTCATAAAGTCTATGGACAACAGCTCTATGATGCAAAGGAATTTCAAGTTCTTCCATTCTATGCCACAACTTATCTCTGAGGACTGTGTCAAATGCCTTTTTGAAGTCAACAAAGCAGCAAAATACTTCTTCTTTGTCCTCCCAAACCTTTTCACCAATGTGTCTCAAGGTGATACCATGATCCACTGTAAAATGCTTCGGCCTAAAACTCCGACTCACAATTATGACTACAGCTCACAACTAGACACCTGGCCACTCCATATAGGAAAAAAACAAATGCTATGCTTTAGCCCTAATAGTCGTACTTGCCAACAAAAACACATGAACATTAGTGAGTCACACATAAGGCTCACAATCAGGATTATCGCTAGGCGTGAATGACTACAACTCACAATTATGTCTACGGCTCACAACTAGACAACTGGCCACTCCATATTGGTCCGGACCTGGAAACAAAGTAAACATGGTGGAATGTATTGGTATGCGCACCTTAGCTAAATCTGGTTGGTGGAGGTTGTAGCCAAAGCCACCAATTTTGCATCCGAGATGGTTCAAAAATGTAATCTTCTTGCCTCATTTTCTCTTCATGGGCAGTAGAAGGCAGTAAAAGTAAATTTCATTTCAAACTTAAAATAAAAATATCTTTAACCTAGATAAGTAAGTGACTCATAAAATAAATCGAAGAATGTTCATATAAAACTCACTTTACCTAGAATTACTCTCCCCTATTAAAATCCCAATAGTCTTTATCTTAATACCTAATACCCTGTAATTTCCCTACAATAAAAATGAAAGATAAAAAATAAAACCATCCAACACTCTTTAAACTTTATACATAACCATCTAAGATTTTAAACCATTATTTACAAGAATTTTTTTTTTTATTAAACACTCTAATTTAATTTATAAGTTAAGAATACATATTTGAATGAAAAGACTATGTATTATGTTCAAATTGCATTTTAAAGTTTTAAAATCAAAACAAATAATCAACTAATATATATTTAAATTTCACAAATTCATATATATATATTAAAAATATAAATAATCAGTAAATATATTTAAATTTTACAAATTAATCCTATTATTTTTTATGTTAAAAAATTACCCAAACTTGATCACATTTAACATATACAGAACTTTCATCATATGATATTGAATTTAATCTTTATAAAATAACCTAATCAACTAGTAAGCAAGAAAAACTTTTAAAATAGGAAGTTGGCCATTCCCTATAAATATAGATGCATTTACTCTCATTTTCTGTTGATGGGACCCTGTGAAATTTGTTAGAGCACATTTTTTATTTTATTTGTGTTGTGGATGGACAACTAAGGCACCTTTATATAGGAGACTATTTGTGGACGAAGTTTATAATTTATTTTATGTTCCATGGCTAGGGTTTATGGACGAGCAACAATTTCATCACTAAATGATCTCCCAAGGTTTCCTGGATTTGTTTTTTGGATTCAGTAAGTGCAAATGTGCTTATCTCGTAGGTACAATGTCTTTGTATTGTTCTTGGATGGATGCTATCTTGTAAACCTTTGGAAGAGTTATAGTGGAGAACCTTCCATTGAATTTTGTCTTGGAGCTTGCAAAATCATAGGAGGATCTTCTAGGGTTAAAAGTGGACAACCCTAGTCCTCATCCTATAGGAGAATCTTCTAGGGTTAGTAGTGGACAACCCTAGTCATCACCCTATATCCATTGTCTTCTCAAGGGAGACCTAGTCAACTCCATATGCCTAATGAAAAGACACTAGTCTCTAGTCCTCCCATCATCTTTCATACCCTAATTTTTTTTCTTAAAAGAAACGTTTTTCCTAGATTTACTCTTCATATAACCTTGAGCTTTTTTCCCTAGTCCTGACTCCTCACCCTATAGGAGAATCTTCTAGGGTTAGTAGTGGACAACCCTAGTCATCATCCTATATCCATTGTCTTCTCAAGGGAGACCTAGTCGACTACACTAGCCCAATGAAAAGACACTAGTCTCTAGTCCTCCCATCATCTTTCATACCCTAAATTTTTTTCTTAAAAAAAAAGTGTTCTTCCTAGATTTACTCTTCATATAACCTTGAGTTCTTTTCCCCTAAAATCCTATCAATCTTCACCTAGGGATTCCCCCCTCGAGCCCGAGGAGAGCCATCCTAAGGTGAGAGAGGCTTGGTGAGGTGATAGTGACCCCGCTCTTAGTTACGCTAGGATCACACTTGCGCTTTTGGACTTTTTCTCAAGAAGTTCTAGTTTGTGTGATAATGTTTTTGGCATTGTTGCAGAGGATAAAATATATTTCTTGAAAGATGAGATTGGACGAAGTTTTGCTCTTGAAAATATGTGATCATCCAGGTGACTTCATTAGAATTACAAAGATCTTGTTCTTTACAGATTTCGAAGACTTCATGCTTGTAGGGTGAGATAAGAATCATTGTGGTGAGATAAGAATCATTGTGAAAGCATCTACAACTCACCTTGGCAACTTATGAAAATTTCGTATGTTCTTGAGCTCTAACTTTGTATATGGTGGAAGATGGCTCCTTGGGATTGCATGGAATGTATCCTACTTTGGATATGAAGGACATACCAGGATACCCAAATCAGTGTCCTCCAAAATGTAACAAGAACCTTGCAACGTTTAATGGTGATTCTTTCCCTGCTATTCCACATACCTTGTCATTTATATTGTATGTTTACATTTGACGAAAGACACAAGGACATCTTGACAAGATAATTTTTCTCATCGTTCAGAGAAAAGCAAATGGACTAGGTGCAATATTCCTGCAGTCCAAGGAGCATACCTTCTTTTGAGGTTTTCATTGAAGAGTTTCTCAAGCATATGCATATTAGGAACTATTAGCATCCCTACAGGAGGAAGGTCTTCTTGATTTTATAGAAAATGATAAAGGCATTGTTGATGAGGTAACCACTAAAGAAATGGCGATGATGATGTCCCTCCAGAAAACCATGGTAGTAGTGAAGCACATGATGACATCATTGCTGATTACTTTGATGGCCAGGACAGTGAAGATAAAAGCTCAGTTTCCGATCATGGTTTTGGGACTCTGGCACTGATAAAACAGTCCTCATGCAACCATATTGCAGCCTTGGATATGAAGACCCTATGCAACATAATAAGCACCTAAATGGCAATGATGATGTCCCTTCAAAGAACCATGGTTGTAGTGAATCACATGATGACATCACTACTAATCAGTTTGATGGCCAGAAGAGTGAAGATAAAAGCTCAGTTTCAGATCATGGTTTTGGGACTCTGGCACTGATAAAACAGTCCTCAAGCAACCATATGGCAACCTTGGATATGAAGACCCTATGCAACATAATGAACAACTTAGAATAATAATAGCATCAAATTGCAAGTAAATGATCTCAGATCACACTTAGTACATTCTGATTTCCCACCTGTTTTCAGTGATGATGCTAACTTGAAATGTAGGATTGATTTCATGCCAGAAGAGTTGCTCCCTCTTATTTCAGATAGGTGTCACAGAGAAGAGAAGAATTCAGAGGTAAGGTTTGTCATATTTACTTGAAAAAGGGGATCTTTCTACATAACTTCTGATGATAACCCCCATTATAAATCAGATGAAGAAAATTGCAGAAAGAAAATACCGAACAAAGGCCTAAGCAACAAGTGTTATGTTAAATGGGTGATTCCTAATAAAATTTCTCTCACGGAAAATCAGTCTTACACTAACTCTAGTACCATTGAAAATGGATATAGTGGGACTATTGACAGCCCTGTTTTGCATTTAGATACTAAAAGAAATAGTAATGAAACATGGCTGGGGCAATTTGATAGCTTTCCTAGGGATGATCCATATAATGATGACAAAACTTGCTAAACTCCAATTCAACCATAACCTGAAATCTATGTGATATTTCAATATGTTATCTACCTTGTCATCTGTAAATTGTAATGTCGATTATACAATGACCTTGTAATCCAGATTTTTGAAAAGGAGATTGGTTTCTTGTTTTGTACTTGACCTAACAATAATTTATCTCAAGCTTGCTAAGAGGTTAAGAAAGACACCTAAATGATCCTTCAAAACTTCACATAAAAGGTTATGAGTCATATTCTCCGTTGGTTTTGTAGACATGGAGATCTTACTGAACCCCTAATTTAGTGTTTTCATTAAAAATTCACATTTATAAGAAAATAAAATTCTTTACTAAACACCCTAATTTAATGTTTTGATTAAGAATCTATATCCAAATGAGAAAGGCTATAAAGTATTTTCAAATTGCATTCTAAAACCAAAGTAAAAAATAGGTACAAATTCAAAACAAAAAACTTACCATATTAAAATAGATATGTATAATATTCATATTTTTAAATTATACAAAGTTTAATCCTATTTATTTTTATTATTAAAATCCTGTATTACCTTAAAAATTCAGCAAACTCAAAACTCAGTGACGTTTAATATATACAGAACTTATAATATGATATTAATTTTTATTTTTATTAACTAACCTAGTCAACTACTAACCAAGAAAACCTTTTAAGATATGAACCCAAGACAAAATAAAAACGAACGAAATGGCAATTGTAAAACCGCTAAAAGCCAAGGCACACGGCACACGTAAAATACACGGTTCACATAACATTTATAACCTGACATGCTATAAACCAAAACCAAATAAACAAATAAACAAATTATATATTAATGGAATGCCATCATCAGAGCTCATCAATGCTATTTGTGGGAGAAGGCATACTTGGCAAACAAAACCAAATGAACATTAATGGTCCGAGATCAATACGGCTCATAACTAGGCCGCCTGACAGAGAGTAATAATGGCAGAATGTATCGGTGCCTGCATCTTGGCTAATCTGGTTCATGGAGGCTATACCAACCAGAACGATGGAAATGACAAACCCGCCAATTCCGCACCCAAGATGATCCAGAAGAACTCCACCTAATTTTACATCCTTATTCTGCAAACCGACCCCTGTCGTATGAGAAAAATAATTATATAGGCCCAAAGAGAGAGACAGTGTGGCAAATTGTGACTGTACATTCTACTTTCTATATGTGGACAAGATAAAAATAACATCTGAGGTGGAGGACTAGATTTGGTTGGCAGCAGAGTCGGTACTATTAGCTTTGATTGTGCAATGTTGCAATCACACACGTAGGCAAATTGTTTATGGTTTGGCTGGACAGTTTCTTGATTATTGTATGGGGTTTGGTAAATGAGGAGAGGTATTGCATGCCATTCTATGGGCTGCTTCACAGTGGCATACAATGTGTAGGCCTTGTTTGCTTTGATCATGGAGATTCACAGAAGGCGGGATAAAGCTAATATCCCATATACAAATGTTAGCTGAACACCTGCATTGTGGCACCTCAAATATATTAAGAACTTGGGACAGTTGATGAAACAGAGAATTCTGCATATAAGGCCAAGCAGATTGAAGATTTCAGGATGAGAGTTGAGCCGATGCCGCAACTCATCATCTTCAGTTAGTGGATTTCGATATTGGGTGTTTGATCTACAAGGTTCTGATCATGACTTTCTTTGGCAATGTGTTAAGGAAATTGGAACATATTGCCAATGTAAATTTCAGTATAGCAGACATGGGTTTCTCCATGGGTATTCAAGGAAAGCTAAGCTACCATTATTTTAAATGATAGAATTTGCTACTAATTTCAGAAGATAGTTTGGTGATTTCCATCTTACTGAAAGCATTGAAGCATTTGTACTTAATTTTGTGTCTGATGTTTTATTACTCTAACTTCTGACCAGTTTCTCTTGGTTTACCTCACAGTGGATACTTTTGGAACTGCAATGGAAACTGAACAGGGCACCATTCAAAACACGTTGTGTTGACTCCATGGAGATCCGTATTCCTGGGCTGTAGATCTAAATCAAGTGGAAACAATGGGAATGCAGAGAAGAGAGCAAGAGCTCAAAAACGAATAGTATTATGAATTGTTCAGGAGAATATTGCGATGTTGCTTTGAAGTTTTGGAAAAGTTTGTTATTATGAAAATACAAATGTTGGAAGAGCAATAAAGGCCAATGATCAAGTGTCTTGTCCTCTCCAGTTCACCCATCCAATTGAATGAAGCCTTATACTCTGCACTAGGTCTCTCAGACCCCACATTGTCAAGTAGAGGGTTGCAGGAGCTGGCTTGTGCAAACAAACCAACACCGCAAACACAAGTGAAGTTCATTCCAAAATTGCACTGAAATGACTTGTGATTACATAATTATATACATGAAACAATCTCCTTGCATGAAGTTTTGACTAAGCTAACCTGTGATATAAAGGGCTAAGCCATTTCTTCGCAAAGATTTGCTTCAAATTAAAATAAGCGCTACACCATGGAAGACCACTATGATCACCTAAGAGGAGATTACCACATTAACAAGGCGCACAGTGATCACCTAGGAGGAGATTACCAGATTAACAAAAGAACATAGTGATCACCTAAGAGGAGATTACCAAATTAACAAGGACATTACCGGATTAACCTGTGTGAGGCTCTCACACATGGTCTACAAAACTGAGCTTAGAGGTTTCTAATTTTTAAAGGGGTTTGGTTATTTAAAAAAAAATTCACAAGGGAAAAAGTACTTAGTTATATTAACTATATTCTCAATTAGTGTGGTTGAGATGGAAATCTTACTCATGCTTTATTAATAAAGAATACATTATATTTATAATGAGATAAAATTCTTTACTAAACATCTGGATTACCAGATCTAAGAGATTACTAAACATTTTAATTATTTATTAAACATCTTAATTCTAATTTTTAAAGGATGTTTGACCAAATGGTTTTCTTGGAGATTTAAATCTACATATCTAATTGAAGGGGGTTTGGTTATCTTTAAAAAAACCATACAGAAAGAGCAGTTAATTATATTAATTATATTGTCAATTGGTATAGTTTACATGGAAATTTTATTAATACTTTCATTAAGAATCCACCATCTACCTCTATAAGAAGATAAACAAATTTACTGAACATCTTAATTTAAAATTTTGATTAAAAATCCATATCCAAATGAAAAAACCTAAACCATTTTCAAAATGCATTATAGAATCAATAAAAAAAATAATCCACTAATATATATTTAAATTTCAAAAATTAAAATTATAAGAAACAAAAATATATATATATTCCAAAAAATTTTAAAACTACGCACCCAACATATATAGTTTAATACTATTTAATATATAT
>APFE031573945.1:66976-81746 GCA_000404065.3 Pinus taeda | reverse complement strand
TGTATAAGTTTTATTAAAATATTGATAATAGATATATGGAGAGGTGTTATGAGATAGGACTTATTAAAAGTCAAAGATATTTATCTAGTTTTGACAAGGTCTATTCCACTCCGATTTCAACACATTTCCCCACATCATTGTGGAATACTGGGGTGCCTAACAAAATCATACATTTTTTATGGCTTGCATTTCATAACAAAATCCTTACTTGGGAGAATCTCCAAAAAAAAATTGGACATGTCTTAGTATTTGTCTCCTTTGTAAAAATGGGGAAGAAAGCAGTAATCATATTTTTCTCACTTGCAGATATACTTATCAGTTGTGGAAGGAAATTGCAGTTTTCTTTGGTTTCCAGCTGGTAGATCACTCAGATGTCCAAGAGGCTATAAGCTGGTGGAGCTCACAGAAAGTTTCTCTTAGATCAATTCCTCTTTTGCTTTTCTAGACAGTTTGGAAGAAAAGGAACAATGTCATATTCTGTGATGAGAAAGATTCAAATATGCCTTTGTTAGTACAGATCACTTCGATGTATTTTTCCATTCCTAAAAAATTGTCTTCAGGCAAATCACATATTCCAAGGAACCATACAATAAGGTCGATGGGTTTCCCAAGGGCATTTTTTGATGGAGCTCCTCAAAGAGGCATGTGTGCGTGTGGTGTTTTTATATTGATGACCGAAGATCTACATTACTCCATATATTGGCATGGTGGACGGCGTACAAACAATAAGGCCGAGGCAATGATTTTAGTGGGCCTTCTAAAGCTTAGCTCTTTCGTGAATATTAAATTGCTGCAGATATATGGGGATTCAAAAAATATAATAGGTTTGGCTTCAGGGAAGCTAATAAACAAGAATCTCTTTCTTATAGGATGGATTAATAGGATAAAAATGTTATTGAATGTAATACGTCTTTCACAATTAGCCATGTGGATAGGTCTCTGAATTCTACTTGTGAAAGAAGGGCCTTGCAATAGATCTTGGCATATGGAAAATGGAGGTACAAATTCAAGACTCAATTTACCTGATCGAAGACTTCACCCTTCCAAGTACCTAGATTTCTACTAGTTTCTACCTTCCTTAAAATCAAGCGCCTTCTGCTTTCATATATAGGTAAGTTGTCTATCCCCTGACTCATATGAGTGATGGGTCCTGAATATATATGTGTTTTTGGCTCCTCACTATCTATCTATCTTTGTGATACATACCATGATCCAGAAAATTGAGTTGTTCTATGCTTATATGATGGCCCTGTTAGCCATAATCTTTTTCCTATCTTATAGCAAAATTCTCGAGCTTCAAAACATGTTATTAGCTCTTTACAAAACCTTCTCATTTGTAAATATCTTTTTTGTAAATATCTTTTATATTAATATAAATCATGCTTTTTTAGTACTAATTTTTTTTTTATTAATTTATTTTAAATATAGAGTTATATGAGAAATTATTATAAAAAATTTTCTTAAGTAATAGATATAATATGAATTTTTTCCATAAAATATGTCATTTATTAATAATTAAATTTAAATAATATGAAATATAATAATTATTAAAATAATTATTATTAAAAATTTTAATGTATAATATATATATACTATATATATATATATATATATAATATATATATATATATTTCCTATATATGTAAATATTTTTATTTAAATTATTATGTTTATTAATTTATTTAAATATAGAAATTATATGAAATTTATTAATTTAAATCTTTTAATGTAATAGATATAATTATGAATTTTTTCCATAAAAAATATGTCATTTTATTTGATAAAAAATAAGATTTATAACCAATAAATTTATTTATTATTATTTATATTTTTATATTCATATTATGTTTTATTATTTTATTGTTTTATAATACTTTTATTATTTAATTGTGTATTTTTTTGTTTTTCAAACTTTAAAGTTTATTCTACTATTGTGCAGAAATTTTCCCTATAATTTGGTTTATAATTATTAAGCTTCAAAATTTTAAATATCTCAAAAGTCTTTTTATAATGTTAATTTATTTCTACTAAAAATAATTTAAAGATTAATTTTTTAATAGATTCCAACTAAAAATGTAAACAAATTTATGAACTAAGCCATTTACAACATTAATTCAATAGCCCTGCCATCACTATCTGCACATAGTCCTGGTGGTAATTGTGAGATGGTGCGACTAGTTGAGATCGTCGTGGTGCTAATTGTGAGATGGTGTGACTAGTTGAGTGGTGAGAGTATATGAGAAGTAAAATCCACGAGTTAGAGACAAAACCCACGTGGATGAGCTTTCAAAAAAAATTAAAAATCCACCGACCAATTCAAATAAATATTAGGAAAAAAATAATCTGGTTGAAAATTAGAAAAATATATAAATAATTGGACTGTTAAAATGGCCATGCCTTCAACAATGAATTTATAGAAAATTATTAATATAGGTTAATTATTTTTGTTATTGTTTTTTATAAGATTTTTGTTTAAGTTTGAGTCCAATTAATTTTCTTATTTTTTTTTATAAGATTTTGGTTAAAGATGATGTTGTGTGTGACATCAATATATGTCATTTAATATCATTAAACAAACAAAACAAGGTTTATCAAAAAAAGTGTATTCTTAATAATGTAGTGGTTATTTAAAAGAATATGGAATGGGCTATATGCATGGGATGAAATGTTATTTATCAAGTTAGACTTTGAAAAAGTATATGACTACATTGAATGGCCTTTTATCTTGGTCATGTTATAGAGACTTGGTTTTGCCCAATTTGTTCTTCGAGTTACACAGACTTGATATTATGAATCATTGAGTTTCTATGTTGTTCAAGTAATTAATTTTGAGGAAGTTGGCTTATTTAGAATGGATGGAAATGGCTACAATCTAGCCCCAAACTTATGTGTTCTAGATGTAAAGGCTCTAGGCTACTTTCCTCATCATCAAACTTCTCATGGTCTCATTGAAATTATTCCCCTCCTTGGCCCTAACACTAGTCAAATGGTTAAAATGGACATGTTGTTAACTTCTCTTTTCTTCGCATCTTGGAGGAAAAAACATTGGTGGACAACACCATGGAATTTTTTCACATCTTGATTGAAGCCTCAAGCTCCAATTTGCTGACGCACACAGAAAACAATGGTTTAATTAATCCACAGTTGGATCTATAAAACCCAACAATCACCCCGCCGAACACCCCTTTGGCTTGAAAACTATGCCTTTTTCCCTTTCGGAACCTAAAGGGCTATAAAAAGGCTTAAACAATGCTTTTCCCTTTCGGAACGGAAATACCTTTGAAAAATGCCAAAACAGAGCTTTTTTCCCTTTGGAAAGTGATTATATAAATATTGTCGCAAATCCAGATCTGGCCAATTGGATGGCTCAGATTGAATCGCAATATCGGTGATCAACAGTCACAAGGCCCTTATATCAGCGCTATCCCTTAGCGGAGGTCCGATGCGATAACTCTAATCGCTATCGGCGATTGCCATATATCCGCTTTACTATATACCACCTCCCCTTCAAACCTCCGATGCGATAGCCTTTGCGGACCTGATAGGCTATCCAATCATCCCTATACTGCTTTGGTCCGGTTAGGTTGCAATATCAAAGTTCGGTGATTTCATAAGCCGATTCCCTTCCTCCGATGTGATACAATATATACGTCGGACCCGATAAGACCCAAAAGCGACATTTATATTATTTCAAGTCTGCTTTATCGAATCCGCTAAGTGTTTCGTGCAGTTTCTCTGTGTAAATGGGTTTTCCGCTTGCGGACCCAAACTACACTAAATTTTCCTTAACCACGGGTGTTTCTAATGCAAATAATGAAAACACAGAGCCAACACTAATTTCATTCGAAGACCGGGAAAAACAAACATTCAAGGCCTCCACGGGCCGTTTATGTAATTATGCGCACGAAAATAATTTCATTCATAACATTACAGAGTCTCGGCCTTGGCCTAATTACACAAAATGAAGACCTCTGTCTAAAAAAAAATACAATCCACGTTGTCTTGCTCTCGCTCCACTAACTCCACTCCTTAATCCTCTCCTCTCATTACGTTTTTCCTCTCTTTTATCAATTGAATATTACTCCAACAATATCTAACAGCAAAATCTCTATTCTTAATAGATCTAACAACAAATCTTCTATTTCCTAGCTCTTTCTCACACCTATGCAAACAATTCTATCTCGAATCTAAAATAAGACAGTCTCTAACTTATTATAATAATGAATTATAACTAATTTCTTGAGAGATCCAACCCTCTCAGTAAAAATCGGTTTTTGACCAATCAGTTAATGAATTTCAACCTATTTAGCCACAACATGTGAACAAGCTTTGACATTGCTGGCTAAGTCCTGATGCTCCTGCATCAGACTCTCGGGGAAGAAAAGAATTTTCCTTCAAGATTTCAGGACTTACTCCATACTTCTGTAGTTCTACTGTAGTCAACCAACTGGAATCTTCCACTAGCTGTCCTTTCCACTTGACTAGATATTGGAAATAAGTCTCCTTCTGGTTTTCTTGGATACTCTTTGATCCAAAATAGCTTCAACTTCTTTCTTGACTGTTTTTGGTACTTGTTCCTCCCAGTTCACGGTTTGAACTTCATCTCCTGTAGTTTCCTCCTGCAATTCTGTCTCTGCCTCCTTGTATGGATATAAATCTGCAACATTAAAAAAGGGGAATATTCTAATCCCTTCTGGTATCTCAATCTCATATGCATTAGCTGAAAAATTTCTTATAATTTTACAAGGTCCTATCTTTTTCATTTTCAGCTTGTTGTAAGTTTTAGTAGGAAATCTCTCTTTCCTCAAATATGCCATTACTAAATCTCCTACTTGGAACTCCTTTTCTCTTCTTTTCAGATCTACACTGTTGTATTTTTTACTGCTTTCCTGCAATTTTCTCTTGACTTCTTCTTGTAATCTCTGCATCTGTTTTGCAAATTCTTCAGCAGTTGCACTCCTGGTTTCCTTTTTTCCCAAATTCCTGAGCTCATACACACCTCTTGGGTGCATTCCAAAGACAATCTGAAATGGACTCATTCTAATGCTTCGGTTAGTATCATTGTAAGCAAACTCAGCTTGAGCTAGTGCCAAATCCCACTGTTTGGGATTATGATATACTAAACTCCTTAATATATTCCCCAAGCTCTTATTCACTACTTCAGTTTGTCCATCTGTTTGAGGATGGCATGCTGAACTAAAACTGAGGTTAGCTAAGAGTTTCTTCCAAAGTGTCCTCCAGAAATGCCCTACAAACTTGGTATCTCAATCAGATACAATACTTACAAGTAACCCATGCAATCTCACAATCTCTGAAAAGAATAAATTAGCTATGTGTGTTGCATCACTAGTTTTCCTACATGCTATGAAATGTGCCATTTTAGAAAATCTATCTACAACATAAATAGAATCATTTCCTCTCTAGGTTTTTGGTAATCCCAGAAAAAAATCCATGCTGACTACATCCCATGGTCGGTCCGGTATTGGCAATGGCTAATACAGTCCTGCATTCTGACTCCTTCCTTTTGCATGCTAACATATCCTACATTTCTCAACAAACTTCTTAACATCAGTTTGCATTTTCAGCCAATAATAAAAAGCATTCACCTGAGTGAAGGTTTTATCTTGTCCAAAATGACTAGATAACCCTCCACTATGTTTCTCTTTGATTATGTTTTCCCTCATGGAACATTTGGGAATACAAAACTTGTTGCTTTTAAATAATAAGCCTCCTTGAATGAGGTAGTCCATCCACTGACTTCTGTTATGGCTCATTGGATTCTGAACTATTGTGTAGATATCTCTGAAATCTTCATCATCCTTGTACATTTCAATCATTTCCTCAAATCCTACAACACCCTCTTTAAACTCTTGCATAATAAAACTTACCCTGCTCAATGCATCTGCTACTTTATTAGACTTACCACTCTTATGCTTTATTACAAAAGTAAAACTCTGCAGAAATTCTACCCACTTGGCATGCTTCTAATTCAGCTTTAGCCGGTTATTGATAAACTGTAAGGCATGATTGTCTGAATATAATATGAATTCTTTTGGAATCAAGTAATGTCTCCACTTTTTCAAAGCCTACACAATAACATAAAACTCCTTATCATAAGAAGAATATTTCTTCTTTGCATCATTTAGTTTCTCATTGAAATATGCTATTGGCCTTTGCTCCTGACCCATAACTGTGCCAACTACTACCCTACTAGAATCTGTTTCTACTTGAAACACTTTCTCAAAATTAGCCAATGCTAAAATTGGCTCTTCTATGATATTCTTCTTTAGCAAAGTAAAATTTTTGTCTGCTGCTTTTATCCATTGAAATGGTTGTTTGATCTCCTTGATTGTCTCAAGGATCGGTGCACAAATTTGGCTAAAACCTCTTATAAACTTTCTGTAAAAACTTGCAAGTCTGTGGAAGCTTCTTACCTCAAATATGCTTCTGGGAGTAGGCCAGTTCCAAATTGCTTGGACTTTCTCCGGATCCATCTTCAAGCCTGCTTTAAAACTACAAATCCCAAGTACACCAGCTCCTCCTTCACGAAACTACACCTCTTCAAATTTATTAGTAGTTTCTCTTTCTGCAGAGTTCTTAAGACCAACTTAAGATGTTCTAAATGATCCTCTTTATTTTTACTCAAAATCAAAATATCATCAAGGTAAACAATAACAAATTTACCTGCATACTCCTTCAAGACTTCATTCATTAACCTCATGAATGTGTTGGGTGCATCAGTGAGTCCAAAAGGCATCACTAACCACTCATACAATCCACTATTTGTTTTGAATGCAGTTTTCCATTCATCACCTTCTTGAATTCTTATCTGATGATACCCACTCTTCAAATCTGTCTTAGTAAAGTATTTGGATCTACTTAAACATTCCATTAAATCATCCATGCGTGGCAAAGGAAATCTGTACCTTATTGTGATCTTGTGGATAACTCTGGAATCTGTGCACATGCGCCATTCCCCTCCTTTCTTCAAACTGAGTACTGTTGGTACAGCACATGGGCTAAGACTTTCTCTAATCAGCCCCTTATCCATCAGCTCCTATACTTGCCTTCCAACTTCTGCGTTTTCTTGAGGAGTTAGTCTATACACAGCTTTATTTGGTAAGCTTGCCCCTAGTAATAGATCGATATGATGGCTAATACTTCTAATCGGTGGTAATGCATTAAGTAATTCATCCACAATGATATCAGCAAAATCATCTAACAGAACTTTAACTCCTTCAGGCAAATCATCTAAATTTGTGGAAGTTAAGATTACCTTTGGCCTTTCCACGATAGCAAAATGAAACTCCTCGCTTTTCACTACCTCCTGTAGCAATTCTTTTCCACTTATCAACATAATACTATTTCCAGGCGTACCTTTATCAGCATCATTCGTCAATGGCAACAACGTGTGCTTAGTTCCATTCTTCTCTATGGTGTGGGTGTTTCTCCTCCCGTCATGAATCACTTTCCGATCAAAATGCCGCGGTCTCCCCAATAATATGTGACATACATCCATGGGCATTACATCTCATAAAATCACATCTTTATACGTACCAATTTGTATCTCAACATTGCATTGTTCTGTCACAATGACTTGATGCCCCTTCTGTAACCAAGACACTCTGTAGGGTGTAGGATGTACTGTCTTTGCTAACCCAAGCTTATCCACCATCTCTATGAACACAATATTGTCAGTGCTTCCACTATCAATTATTACTTTACAACACTTACCTTTTGATTTACAGGTGGTTCTGAACAAGTTCTTCCTCTGCACAGGTTCTCCAGGTCTCCTTCTCTGTTCTAAGCAAAGTTATTCTTAATAACAGTGATTCACGTTCTTCAGGGGGTTCTTCTTTATCCATAAGTCGAGGTGGTTCTAGCTTTTCCTTAGCCACATTTGCATTCCTCTGACTTGCTGGTTTATTATGAGGACATTCCCATGACATATGTCCCCACTCTCCACATGTATAACACTGAACATCTCTTCCTCGCCCTCTTCCTCTGGGTGCGAATCTTCCTCTGTTAGCTTCACCCCTCTATGGTGGTTTTCTACTTGAGCTTCTTGCTTCATGTGGATGTTGTTGTCCTCTGGATCTGGTGGCTCCTCTACCTCTCATTGAGCTCCTTCCTCTATTCCTCTGATTCTGCTTTCTCAATATCTTCTCCTCTACCTTCAAACTTGATTGATAGGAATCTTCAATAGTTTTCAGACTTAAAAAGCTAATCTCATCTTGTATCTCATACCTTAATCCATTGATATATCTAGCTACTTTTTCCATCTCATATTCTACATGTCCTGACCTAATACTCAATCAATAAAATTCTTTTGTATATTCCTTAATAAACATTCATTTTTTCCTTAAATTTTGAAATTGTTTAAAAAGATTCAAATGATATTCTTTAGGCAAAAACTTGGCTTTAAGTTTACTTACCATTTTGTCCCATTGCTTGATCTTGGATTTTCCTTTCCTCGTTCTTGATTTCTGTACCTCGTCCCACCAGATAGCCGCATGACCCTTCAATCTAGTGACTGCAAACTTCACCATCTTCTTCTCATAAACCTCTTCATAATCAAAGTACTTGTCTATGGATCTGATCCAATCCATTAGTTCCTCTGCATTCAGACTCCCTTCATACATAGGGATTTTCACCTTAGGCTTTGCTCCTACTTTCGCCAACATCTTGTTAACTTTAGCAATTTCATTGTCTTCCTCTCTTTCCTCCTCAACAGATTCTTCTGAAGAGCTCTCATCTCCCTCATTAGGTGCTCTTCTCTGGGCTGTCTCAATTGTCTCCATTCTCACACGCAAACTCCGGACCTCTTCTAGTAGAATTGTGTTTGCCTCAGGTCTTCCTCGACTGATGCCTCTCCTTGGCGGCATTTTCGCTGCAAACAACCCTCTCTTCTACTCTGATACCACAAATGATGCAAACAGAAAACAATGGTTTAATTAATCCACAGTTGGATCTATAAAACCCAACAATCACCCTGCCGAACACCCCTTTGGCTTGAAAATTATGCCTTTTTCCCTTTCAGAGCCTAAAGGCCTGTCAAAAGGCTTAAACAATTCTTTTCTCTTTCGGGACCGAAATACCTTTGAAAAATTCCAAAACATAGCTTTTTCCCCTTTGGAAAGAGATTATATAAATATTGCCGCAAATCCAGATCTCGCTGATCGGACGACTCAAATTGAATCGCAATATCGGTGATCGATAGTTGCAAGGCCCTTATATCGGCGCTATCCCTTGTCGGAGGTCCGATGTGATAACTCTAACCGCTATCGACGATTGCCATATATCTGCTTTACTATATACCTCCTCCCCTTCAAACCTCCAATGCGATAGCCTTTGTGGACCCAATAGGCTATCCAGTTGTCCCTATACTATTTCGGTCCAGTTAGGTTGCGATATCGGAGTTCGGTGATTTCACAAGCCGATTCCTTTCCTCCGATGCGATGCGATTTATATGTCGGACCCGATAAGACCCAAAAGTGACATTTACATTATTTCAAGTCTGCTTTATCGAATCCGCTAAGTGTTTCGCGCAGTTTCTCTGTGTAAATGGGTTTTCCGCTTGCGGACCCAAACTACACCAAATTTGCCTAAACCACGGGTGTTTCTACTGCAAATAATGAAAACACGGAGCCAACACCAATTTCATCCGAAGACAGGGAAAAACAAACATTCAAGGCCTCCATGGGCCGTTTATGTAATTATGCACACGAAATTAATTTCATTCATAACATTACAGAGTCTTGACCTTGGCCTGATTACACAAAATGAATACCTCTGTCTCAAAAAAAATACAATCCACGTTGTCTTACTCTTGCTCCACTAACTCCACTCCTTAATCCTCTCCTCTCATTACATTTTTCCTTTCTTTTATCAATCGAATATTAATCTAACAATATCTAACAACAAAATCTCTATTCTTAATAGATCTAACAACAAATCTTCTGTTTCTTAGCTCTTTCTCACACCTATGCAAACAACTCTATCTATGAATCTAAAATAAGACAGTATCTAACTTATTACAATAATGAATTCTAACTAATTCCTTGAGAGATCCAACCCTCTCAGTAAAAACCGGTTTTTGACCAATCGGTCAATGAATTTCAACTTGTTTAGCCACAACATGTGAACAAGCTTTCACATTGCTGGCTAAGTCCCAATGCTCCTGCATCATTTGCAAATGACGAAAACATAATGTTATAGGTTGGAGTAGGAAGGAATTCTTGGTTGGCTATCCAATCTATTATTGTCATGGATTCAACATGGTTAGGCCTTTAAGTTCCTAATGATCACCTTTTCCCTCTAAAATTTGTTGAAATCCCTTTAACGAGTGGCATTGCAACAATTAACTAATAAAATTTATAAGTGGATTCTCTAGATTCCATATTTTCTCAAAGGTTTTAGCTACTGCTCATTCATGTACTAGTATTCATGTTGAATTCCATATATTATGGCATATTAATGGCTAGAGAATTGTCTTCAAGACTTTCTCTCAACCAACCTACAATGAAAACTAGGATTTAATCAAGCCAACTAGAGGTTCTATTGCAACCCTAAGAAGTGGGGTAGGTTATGGATGATATGTTCTTTCAAAAAAGGTCAAGATTTCTATGTACAGTAAGAGGTTCACATTGTGGAGGTATGAGGGTTAAGAGTACTAGAAAGTTCTCCAATGCAATTGCATCTTGCAAGGAACCTTGTTAGGTAAAAAGAGACTATGGAATGCCAAATATTGTACCTTGTTGTTGTGAACTCTGACAAAAGTCCAAATCCAAGGTACCTTTGTAGTTCAAAGTATTTAGAAGGCCTTCGAGGCTATAAAACATCACCT
The DNA here is from genome assembly GCA_000404065.3 of Pinus taeda. Classification (NCBI taxonomy): domain Eukaryota; kingdom Viridiplantae; phylum Streptophyta; class Pinopsida; order Pinales; family Pinaceae; genus Pinus; species Pinus taeda. The sequence continues at coordinate 70,900 of APFE031573945.1, read as the reverse complement.
TTCCAAGAGAAATGACTCATTTTGGTGCATTACATCTAGTAGTCTCCTCTAATCCAATATGAAGATAAATCCTTGGAAGAAATAGCTAAATCTCAATGAAGGCTCTGTTTGAAAAAGAACATTGTGAAAGAAGTGATCTCTTTGAGGATTACACACACTAATTGAAGCCATGGGACATGTTGGAAACAAAGCTTTAGTTATGTCAAATAAGCCTACATTGAGAAAAATCAAATGTTAGTCTTAGATGACTTGTTTCTAAGTTAGGCATGCCCAATCCAACTACTTGGTGGAAAGATCGAGGGTGGAATCAATCAAAAGGTTTTAGAAATACAATCCTTGTTATGGGTAATGGTGACTCAACCCCGAGGTTATCAATGATGTCATGTTAAACAAACTCTAAAGGGTGGCCTCTAAGTAGTCTTCCTAGCTTTTTTAGATATATAGAATGTGGAAAGATTTAATTTAACACAAAAAACCATGTTTTCTTTGTCCTTGCTTCTACGTAGCCTTCCTCTTGGAAAATTCCTTAATTATATTTGAGTTTCTAATCTAAATGCTTTGTCTACCATAAATACGAAACATTCAAGCATTTGTTCTAGTTTTTTCACTGTACTAAGTTAGTGTGGATTTGGACCTCAAAATTATATGGTTACCTCCTCCTTGCATCCATAACCTAGAAATATACTCTCCTTGATGATAAGATCTAATGTGTAATAGAATTCCTTTCATCATTGCAACGTGTTAGGGTGGAGATTTTATTTCTAATTTGAAAGAATTGGAAGGAAAAAGAAAAGAAATAAGATTGTTCTTTTTTTATATGTGTAAACCTTTACTTATAGACTTAAATGCAAGTTGGGAAAGTGGTTCATGGGTTAGCACATCCTAAGAAATTGTGAGAAGACTAGGGTGGCTCCTTACACTATAAGTAGGGTTTCCTGGACGTTCATTACTTGCAATTGATTCAATACATTCATATAGATAATGCACCATGCCATATCACAAACCAAGCTGTTTAGTTTGAGAGTGTAATGAATTTCAAAGCCAAAGATAAAAGCACCATAGTTGCTTAATTTCTCCTCAACATATGAATGATCAGCTCCCTAATCTTCTCCTTCTTTGCTTGGCTCCTTTTTTTATTCTTCCTTTTCTTGGCCCTCTTGTTTTTACTTTCTTTAGGGTTTTCTTTTCTTCATGTTCTTTGTCTCCCTTTTCTTTATCTCTTCTTTATGGCCTTGATTTTTCTGATTGTTTCTTTTTTTCTCTGTGCTTGTTTTAACTCTTAGTTTTTTTTCTTCTCTTATTAATGATTTTCTTTATCTTGTTTCCCTTTCTTGTGTTGATTCATGTTTTCCAAATAGTTTGGTTTGGTGTCTTTCTCCTTTCTTTGTCAACTTGATTATTTATACTTTTATATTACATACCATTGATACTATTATTTTATTGTTCTAGTCTATCAATTTAGTAGTATTTACTAATATTACTAATTTATCCTTTTATTTTAAAATTAAGCAGCTTCTATGACTCAATGAAAAATATTACATCAATAAACACTCATTTACCTCACTGGCTTGCCATTAGGGAAACCAGAACATTGGAAAAAAAAGAAGATATTTTGTCCACATTTTAAGGAAAAACGAGAACTAGTTGAACTAATTGTTGGTAAGTCTACTAACATCTATATTGTTGATAGCATATACATTAAAATTCTGATCATAAACAAAAAAATATGGCTTCCCAAAACTTTAAACTGGTAACATATAATTGCCTAGATTGGAACTTAAACTAGCAAGACTATAGGCCACAATAGCTATTCAAGAAGAGAAGGAGATGCCAATGGGCTCAGTTAAGGTTCATGGCAAAGATGGACCTTTTACATGATTTAGAATGGTTTTGATCTAAGCTGACCTGAGAGTTATATCCCTATGTTTGAGGCCCATATCTATGTACATGATTTGGAGCTCATCCAAATGTAGCAAAATTTCTCTTTTAGTCTCATTACACTCCATAATAACTTTGATGAGAAGTACCTTGATGTTCTTATAAATCTAAATGGTGCATAGGTACTAGATTTTGTGTGCTTGGGTGTGACCCAGACCAGGGACCCATTCAGGAACTGATGCCAATAGCTCTTCATCAATAAGTTTATCCCTATTAGCAAGAAACTTTGTTAAAGTATGATCATTTTCTTGTTGAATATTCTTAGGAATGTAGATTTGATAGCGACGGGACACATTGTGAGCATGAAGATGAGCTCTTGTGCTCCCTTCCACTTTGTTGGAGGAACCATTACAACTCCATGCTCTTTGTCATGGCACGGTAGAGGAGGCAAGGAGGAGTGAAGGTGACCGTGAGAGGGTGGATGCATAGGAAGATTCCCTAAAGGTGCAAAGAACAAGAGACAAGGAAGTGGGGTCTATAAGAGCTCAAGCAAGGGAGGAAATAGTCAAGAAATATAGGGGAGAGAGAGAGAGAGAATCTTCCCAAGGTAGTGACAATTGTGGAAGAGAAACTCCAATTAGGGAAAAGCTAACCTTCAAAGGCTTAGAATTCATACTAGAGAAAATACCAATAAACGAATAAGAAAAGTGGAAAACTGTCCACAGTGACACAAAGCCAAGAGCGAGCCTGCCCCTATACCAAACTAGGATATGTTCCAAAAATGAGGACATCTCCACTGACATCTAAATGTAGCAACCATAATAAATGTAAAATTCAATGCAAATAGAATAAGGTCATTGAAATGCCTGAGTTCCAACGCATCCCTAAGTGTGGCCACCATGATAGATGGGGTGTAAGGACTTGGTAGCCTTTCCATGCACCCTAACAATTACAAGGGTGCTCCATGCCTAGAGCAACATACATCCTCTCCAGAGCACCTAAGTGCAACCCAACAAACACCCTAGTTAAAATCTCTAAATTTCCATTTTTCTTATTAGGTAAGAACCAAATACTAACCTCAATGGGGAGGTCAAGTTAAGAGGACTTGATCATGTCCCCTCAATAAAATGGAAATAACAATGCAGGAGCAGAAACTAGGTCTGTGTGGAGGAATTTACTAGAGTGAAAGGTATGAGCACAACTCGACAAGGAAGAGAATGGTATTCTTTCGCCAACCCATATTATAACTCACCATGCTATGATCAAGAGAATTCTCTCGAATGCCACCCAAAGTCATTAACTAGGTAATGATGTTGAGCCTGTCGTGGATCATCAAGGTAATGAGTGTGAGTCATGCAGTGGTTGGGACCATGATGCCTCCCACTCGAGGGGGATGATGGCAGCCAAGTCATCCCTTCCCACACTTCAATGATGTTTTTCACCCCATCTGGTAACTACTTTATCTATTTATTATATTCTTCTATATTATGTTTATTTATCTTTATTATTTAATATAACTATTATTAACAATAGTTTAATACTATCAATTTATTATTAATACTTTAACATTATACTTTAATATTATATATAACTATAATGCTATTAAGTTTATTATTAGTACTATCTATAGTGTTATTATTAATAATATTTCTTGTAATAATAGTATGAATACTATTAATTAAGTCAATAGATTAGAATTTTAATTTAATTATCAATAATTATTAGGTGGATGATATGGATTAAAATTTCATAGAATATTCATAGTACTATGCACAAATCAAATGTTGAGTTTTATCTCCAAGGTAGTTATGTCATTTTTATCCTTTTAATTAAATTAAAAAATGTCATATGAACAAGTGTCAAAAGAAACGAGTTGTGATTTTTTGGCATGTGGTATTGATAAGCCATGGTACTGCCCCATTATATTGTAACAAAGTCTTTTATATATTAAGAATCTCTGTGGTAAAATGGGGTTGAATATACATGGTTGAGAATCTTGTTCTATGTTTTTCTATATATATATATATATATTCTTTTTATAAATAA
>APFE031573945.1:34864-66823 GCA_000404065.3 Pinus taeda | reverse complement strand
TTATATGGATGCACTAGTTATGTTCATAGGCATTCCTATTTTGGAATGAGGCTTATATAATTTTAATTTAATTATCAATAATTATTAAGTGTATGGTAGGGATTTAACCTCATAATATTCTAGAATAATTTTATTGCTCCGAGAGAAGCGACATCCATATGGAAGAGATGTTGTAATGTCTTGTTATGTGATCTAAACATTTTGACTCATTGCATCTAGTGGTGTTCTCCAACCCAGAATGGAAGAGATGCATGCCTTGTTATATTATCATTATTTATGTGATCTAAACATTTTAACTCAATCAAATTAGTAAATGTTTTTGCACTCTTGGTTTTGACAATGCATGGTTTTTCTGGCATCGTATGGCCTATTCAAAAGCATAAAATTCTTATTTTTTTGAAGCAATCGAGTGAGCCTAAGAGGCTTGGGAGGCTAAGGGGAATCAAACCCTAGAACAAGCCTACGAGCAGGTAAGGAAAAAGTTTGTGAAATGGCACAAAAGGCAATCAAGACGAAAGAATCTGTTAAGCGGAAAATGGCCGAAGTAGTTGAACGAGCCAAGCAATCTCGAGAGGAGGATGAGGAGAAAATGATTAAGTCCTTCAAGTTTTTGGTAGGGAAGCTGGAATTGGACTTAGATAGCCACATTTTGATAAAGCCTTGAACCACCCATACCATTACTATGGGGGTTTTCACCACTAGAGATGCTTATAATGAGAAATGGTGCCAAGCCATCATTGTTGCTGGCACATGTATGTTTATGTCTATAATGGATCAGGTGTTTGTTATCCGTTATATAAATTTTGGAGATTTTCTTCATTTCAATTTCGCCATAGGGTCGTGTTTCAGCATGGTTGTTGTCTTTGGAAATATCTGTATTCGGTTTTTTTCTATATATGTGTTTTTTTCATCTTGGATTTGAGATAAAGATGAATACATGATATTTTGATTTTCGATATGTTGTGTAGGGTGCATGGCATGGTGGCTTCACTGGGGAGAAATACCATACGACGTGTGTTCATATTGGGGGATATATATTGAAGAAAAAATGACATAATATATTGAGCATATAATATGCCCTAAATAATTTTTATATTGATAGATATAAAAAATGGAGTTCAAAATTAATGAAAAAATATAAAGGGGTATAAAAAAAATTAATGAAAAAATAGATACCTACAATATTTTGTGAAAGTAGGGGATTTTTAAATTGGGAAAGTGTATTGGGTTTGTATTAGTATGGGGTTAAATAATGTTACTTTTAGAGATATTTTCAAATATGTAGTCAAATTAAGGGTAGTTTTTAGTATGTCACGAACACACATGATATGTCAAATTGGGAAAGTGCATTGGGTTCGTATTAGTAGGGGGTTAAATAATGTTATTTTTAGACATATTTTCAAATATGCAGTCAAGTGTTGTTTAGTATGTCAGGAACACACATGATATGCCAAAAATTCATTAAATAAAATTCCATAATATATGATAACATTGGAAGTGAAACACATTTCACAGAAAATAAAGATACAAGAAGATACTTATGATTCACTGATTTAAAATTTGAATGCAAAAACCATTCATGGTTCCGAACAACGTTTTGAAAAAATGTTAATTTACTCCACTCTTTAAATAGTAAACAAACTGCGTAATAACTTCAAATGACAATTTTAAAATTGATTTTACCTTGTATCTTGTTGTTATCCCTGCAGCCGCAGGGTACAACGCATTTGAAAATGCCCGTTTGACCTAAAAATTAAAGACCAAGTTATAAAGTTAACTTTATAAATAAAATTAATTTATTTTATTTTATTACATGTTGATTGGTTGATGAGGTTTGGCTCTTATTCTGTCATCATTGTTTCTACCGCCATATTGCATTTGTGATTTTCCAGACTAGCTTTGAAGTACACTCTGCTATCCATGCCAATGGTATCATTGTTCTGTCGCCACCTTGCATTTGCTCAACACCGTGCTGTTTCAAACTGCATCCAAGTACACTCAGCTATTGTTGTAGAGAATGCATATCTCCACCAACATATTCGTTGACGATCAAACTTTTCTGGTGAAATCAATGGCAGCATATCTCAGATCCATGACAATCCCTGAGAAATAAGTTAGTTGTAATAATAGATCCTTGATTTAACACGGTTTGAATTATGCCCAATGGTGGTTAGAGCCAACAACTGAGTATGCAAGCCATAAATGAGATGAGGTTTTGAAATCTCAAGGTGTAACTTCGTGGAGAGAGCACTAGTCAGACGTTTCTATATGCCAATTGTCAAATGTATTATTCAGTTCACCATTGAATATAATCTCTAATGTGATATTCGAGGAGTCCTTGTCAATATAAAGTTTTGGCATTTTCACAGTGAATAACATTCGTGTTGTGGATTTTGGAACAATAGACATTTATGATCCTTGTTTTATTCTTATAAGTGGAAGCAAAGATCACATCACTCAAACAATCTCATCAATTTCTTATGATTCAGTAGTTGAATTATTTAATTCCCACGTCATAAGTTTTGCAATGCATTTCAATGCATGGGAGTTGATTTGGTGAAGAACCTTCAAATTCACCACTTATGTTCTTTGTTTTAAGATCTTACTCTCATGTACTATAATATAGTTTATTATTTAAAGTTTGTTCATTTTAAACGTAGAGATTATAAGGCCATACATTATATGTTCTACATGTTTTGGATTATACAATATATTGTATGTTATGTAATGTACCCTTTTATTATCTCTTCCATTTATTATGCTATTTTTCTTAGCATTTACATTTTTTTTAACCAAAAAAAAACACAAAGAAAAATAAAATATATACATGACCATTCTCATGGCTTCTTTTATTAGTTAATCAAAACCTGTTTTAGAGGTATCTTCTTCATACAAGGTATATTCCAATCCCTTCTGGTATCTCAATCTCATATGCATTGGCTGAAAATTTTCTTATAATTTTACAATGTCCTATCTTTTTCATTTTCAGCTTGTTGTAAGTTTTAGTATGAAATATCTCTTTCCTCAAATATGCCATTACTAAATCTCCTACTTGGAACTCCTTTCTCTTCTTTTCAATTCTATCCTCTGTTGTATTTTTTATTGCTTTCTTGCAATTTGCTCTTGACTTCTTCCTGTAATCTCTGCATATGTTATGTAAATTCTTCTGCACTTGCACTCATGGTTTCCTGTTTTCCCAAATTCCTGAGCTCATACACACCTCTTGGGTGCATTCCAAAGACAATTTGAAATGGACTCATTCCAGTGCTTCGTTTTGGAGTATCATTGTAAGCGAACTCAGCTTGAGCTAGTGCCAAATCCCACTGTTTGGGATTCTGATATACTAAACTCCTTAATATATTCCCCAAGCTCTTGTTCACTACTCCAGTTTGTCCATCTGTTTGAGTATGGTATGCTGAACTAAAACTGAGGTTAGCTCCCAGTTTCTTCCAAAGTGTCCTTCAGAAATGCCCTACAAACTTGGTATTCGATCAGATACAATTCTTACAGGTAACCCATGCAATCTCACAATCTCTGAAAAGAATAAATTAGCTATGTGTGTTGCATCACTAGTTTTACTACATGCTATGAAATGTGCCATTTTAGAAAATATATCTACTACAACATAAATAGAATCATTTCCTCTATGGGATTTTGGTAATCCCAGAACAAAATCCATGCTGACTGCATCCCATGGTCAGTCTGGTATTGGAAATGGCTGATACAGTCCCGCATTCTAACTCCTTCCTTTTGCATGCTGACATATCCTACATTTCTCAACAAACTTCTTAACATCAGTTTGCATTTTCAATCAATAATAAAAAGCATTCACCTAAGCGAAGGTTTTATCTTGTCCAAAATTACTAGATAACCCTGCACTATGTTTCTCTTTAATTATGCTTTCCCTCATGGAACATTTGGGAATACACAACTTGTTGCTTTTAAATAATAAGCCTCCTTGAAAGAGGTAGTCCATCCATTGACTTTTGTTATGGCTCATTGGATTTTGAATTGTTGTGTAGATATCTCTGAAATTTTCATCATCCTTGTACATTTCAATCATTTCCTCAAATCCTACAACACCCTCTTTGAACTCTTGCATAATAAAACTTACTCTGCTCAATGCATCTGCTACTTTATTAGACTTACCACTCTTATGCTTTATTACAAAAGTAAAACTCTGCAGAAATTCTACCCACTTGGCATGCTTCTGATTCAGCTTCGGCCGGTTATTGATAAACTTTAAGGCATGATTCTCTGAATATAATATGAATTCTTTTGGAAGCAAGTAATGTCTCCACTTTTTCAAAGCCTACACAATATCATAAAACTCCTTATCATAAGAAGAATATTTCTTCTTTGCATCATTCAATTTCTCATTGAAATATGCTATTGGCCTTTGCTCCTGACTCAGAACTGCGCCAACTGCTACCCCACTAGAATCTGTTTCTGCTTTAAAGACTTTCTCAAAATTAGGCAATGTTAAAATTGGCTCTTCTGTGATTTTCTTCTTTAGAAAATCAAAATTTCTGTCTGCTGCTTCTATTCATCGAAATGGCTGATTGATCTCCTTGATTGTCTCAAGGATTGGTGCACAAATTTGACTAAAACCTCTTATAAACTTTCTGTAAAAACTTGCAAGTCCGTGGAAGCTTCTTACCTCAAATATAATTCTGGGAGTAGGCCAGTTCCAAATTGCTTGGAATTTTTCCGGATCCATCTTCAAGCCTAATTTAGAAACTACAAATCCCAAGTACACCAGCTCCTCCTTCATGAAACTACACTTCTTCAAATTTATTAGTAGTTTCACTTTTTGCAGAGTTCTTAAGACCAACTTAATATGTTCTAAATGCTCCTCTTTACTTTCACTAAAAATCAAAATGTCGTCAAGGTAAACAATAACAAATTTACCTGCATACTCCTTCAAGACTTCATTCATTTACCTCTTGAATTTTCTGGGTGCATCAATGAGTCCAAAAGGCATCGCTAACCACTCATACAATCCACTATTTGTTTTGAATGCAGTTTTACATTCATCACCTTCTCGAAATCTTATCTGATGATACCCACTCTTCAAATCTATCTTAGTAAAGTATTTGGATCCACTTAAACAGTCCATTAAATCATCCATGCGTGGCAAAGGAAATCTATACCTTATTATGATCTTGTAGATAGCTCTGGAATCTGTGCACATGTGCCATTCCCCTCCTTTCTTTGGACTGAGTACTGTTGGTACAGCACATGGGCTAAGACTTTCTCTAATCAGCCCCTTATCCATCATCTCCTATACTTGCCTTCCAACTTCTGCGTTTTCTTGAAGAGTTAGTCCATACGCAGCTTTATTTGGTAAGCTTGCCCCTTCTATTAGATCGATATGATGGCTAATACTTCTAATCAGTGGTAATGCATTAAGTAATTCATCCACAATGATATCAACAAAATCATCTAACATAACTTTAACTTCTTCCGGAAGATCATCTAAATTTGTGGAAGTTAAGATTACCTTTGGCCTTCCCACTATAGCAAAATGCAACTCCTTGCTTTTCACTACCTTCTGTAGCAATTCTTTTCCACTTATCAACGTAATACTATTTCTAGGCGTACCTTTATCAACATCATTCTTCAATGGCAATATCGTGTGCTTAGTTCGATCCTTTTCCATGGTGTGGGTGTTTCTCCTACCATCATGAATCGCTTTCCGATCAAAATTCCACGGTCTCCCCAATAATATATGACATACATCCATGGGCATTACATCGCATAAAATCACATCTTTATACGTACCAATTTGTATCTCAACATTGCATTGTTCTATCACAATGACTTGATGCCCCTTCTGTAACCAAGACACTCTGTAGGGTGTAGGATGTATTGTCTCTGCTAACCCAAGCTTATCCACCATCTCTGTGGACACAAGATTGTCAGTGCTTCCACTGCCAATTATTACTTTACAACACTTTCCTTTTGATTTACAGGTGGTTCTGAACAAGTTCTTCCTCTGTGTAGGTTCTCCAGTCTCCTTCTATGTTCTAAGCAAATTTATTCTTAATAACAGTGATTCAACTTATTCAGGGGGTTCTTCTTTCTCCATAAGTTGAGGTGGTTCTAGCTTTTCGTCAGCCACATTTGCATTCCTTTGACTTGCTGGTTTATTATGAGGACAGTCCCATGACATATGTCCCCACTCTCCACATGTATAACACCGAACATCTCTTCCTCGCCCTCTTCCTCTGGGTGCGAATCTTCCTCTATTAGCTTCACCCCTCTATGGTGGTTTGCTACTTGAGCTTCCTGCTTCATGCGGATGTTGTTGTCCTCTAGATCTGGTAGCTCCTCTACCTCTCACTGAGCTCCTTCCTCTATTCCTCTGATTCTGCTTTCTCAATATCTTCTCCTCTGCCTTCAAACTTGATTGATAGGCATCTTCAATAGTTTTGAGACTTAAAAAGCTAATCTCATCTTATATCTCATACCTTATTCCATTGATATATCTAGCTACTTTTTCCATGTCATCTTCTACATGTCCTGCCCTAATATTCAATCTATAAAATTCTTCTGTATATTCCTTAACAGACATTCCTTTTTGCCTTAAATTTTGCATTTGCTTAAAAAGATTCAAATGATAGTCTTTAGGTAAAAACTTGGCTTTTAGTTTACTTACCATTTTTCCCCATTGCTTGATCTTGGTTTTCCGTTTCCTCGTTCTTGATGTCTGTACCTTGCCCCACTAGATAGCCACATGACCCTTCAATTTGGTGACTACAAACTTTACCATCTTCTTCTCATCAACCTCTTCATAATCAAAGTACTTGTCTATGGATCTAATCCAATCCATTAGTTCCTCTGCATTCAGACATCCTTCATACATAGGGATTTTCACCTTAGGTTTTCCTCCTACTTTTGCCAGCATCTTGATGACTTTAGTAGTTTCATTGTCTTCCTCTCTTTCCTCCTCAACAAATTCTTCTAAAGAGATCTCATCTCCCTCATCAGGTGCTCTTCTCTGGGCTTTCTCAATTGTCTCCATTCTCACACGCAGACTCTGGACCTCTTCTAGTAGAACTGTGTTTGCCTCAGGTCTTCCTCGACTGATGCCTCTCCTTGGAGAAATTTTTGATGCAAACAACCCTCTCTTCTGCTCTGATAACACAAATGACGCAGACGGAAAACAATGGTTTAATTAATCCACAGTTGGATCTATAAAACCCAACAATCACCCCGCCGGACAACCCTTTGGCTTGAAAACTATGCCTTTTTCCCTTTCAGAACCTAAAGGCCTGTCAAAAGGCTTAAACAATGCTTTTCTCTTTCGGGACCGAAATACCTTTGAAAAATGCGAAAACAGAGCTTTTTTCCCTTTGGAAAGTGATTATATAAATATTGCCGCAAATCCAGATCTGGCCGATTGGATGGCTCAAATTGAATCGCAATATCGGCGATCGACAGTTGCAAGGTCCTTATATTGGCGCTATCCCTTGGCAGAGGTCTGATACGATAACTCTAATCGCTATCGGCGATTGCCATATATTCGCTTTACTATATAGCGCCTCCCCTTCAAACCTCCGATGCGATAGCCTTTGTGGACCCGATAGGTTATCCAATCGTCCCTATACTGTTTCGGTTCATTTAGGTTGCAATATCAAAGTTCGGAAATTTCACAACTCGATTCCCTTCCTCCAATGCGATGTGATTTATACGTCAGACCCAATAAGACCCAAAAGCGACATTTATATTATTTCAAGTCCACTTTATCGAATCCGCTAAGTGTTTCACGCAGTTTCTCTGTGTAAATGGGTTTTCCGCTTGCGGACCCAAACTACACCAAATTTGCCTTAACCATGGGTGTTTCTACTGCAAAGAGTGAAAACACAAAGCCAACACTAATTTCATCCAAAGACAGGGAAAAACAAACATTCAAGGCCTCCACGGGTCGTTTATGTAATTTTACACACGACATTAATTTCATTCATAACATTACAGAGTCTTGGCCTTGGCCTGATTACACAAAATGAAGACCTCTGTCTCAAAAAAAGTATAGTCCACGCTGTCTTACTCTCGCTACACTAACTCTTAATCCTCTCCTCTCATTACATTTTTCCTCTCTTTTATCAATCGAATATTACTCTAACAATATCTAACAACAAAATCTCTATTCTTAATAGATCTAACAACAAATCTTCTATTTCTTAGCTCTTTCTCACACCTATGCAAACAACTCTATCTCTGAATCTAAAATAAGACAGTCTCTAACTTATTACAATAATGAATTCTAACTAATTTCTTGAGAGATCCAACCCTCTCAGTAAAAACCGGTTTTTGACCAATCAGTCAATGAATTTCAACCTGTTTAGCCACAACATGTGAGCAAGCTTTCACATTGATGGCTATGTCCCGATGCTCTTGCATCATTTGCAAATGACGAAAACACAATGCTATAGGTTGGAGTAGGAAGCCATTCTTGGTTGGCTATAAAATCTATTGTTGTCATGGATTCAACATGGTTAGGCCTTTAAGTTCCTAGTGATCACCTTTTCCTTCTAAAATTTGTTGAAATCCCTTTAGCAGGTGGTATTGCAACAATTAACTAATAAAATTTATAAGTGGATTCTCTAGATTCCATATTTTCTCAAAGGTGTTAGCTATTGCTCATTCATGTATTAGTATTCATGTTGAATTCCATATATTATGGCATATGAATGGCTAGAGAATTGTCTTTGAAGACTTTCTCTCAACCAACCTACAAGGAAAACTAGGATTTAATCAAGCCAACTAGAGGTTCTATTGCAACCCTAAGAAGTGGGGTAGGCTATGGATGATATGTTATTTCAAAGAGGCTCAATATTTGTGTGTACAGTAAGAGGTTCACATTATGGAGGTATGAGGGTTAAGAGTACTAGAAAGTTCTCAAATGCAATTGCATCTTGCAAGGAACCCTGTTAGGTAAAAAGAGACTATGGAATGCCAAATATTATACCTTGTTGTTGTGAACTCTGACAAAAGTCCAAATCCAAGGTACCTTTGTAGTTCAAAGTATTTAGAAGGCCTTAGAGGCTATAAAACATCACCTTTCCAAGAAAAATGACTCATTTTGGTGCATTGCATCTAGTAGTCTCCTCTAATCCAATATGAAGATAAATCCTTGGAAGAAATAGCTTGGTCTCAATGAAGGCTCTGTTTGAAAAAGAACATTGTGAAAGAAGTGATCTCTTTGAGGAATACACACACTAATTGAAGCCATGGGACATGTTGGAAACAAAGCTTTAGTTATGTCAAATAAGCCTACATTGAGAAAAATCAAACGTTAGTCTTAGATGAATTGTTTCTAAGTTAGGCATGCCCAATCCAACTACTTGGTGGAAAGATCAAGGGTGGAATCAATCAAAAGGTTTTAGAAATACAATCCTTGTTATGGGTAATGGTGACTCAACCCCGGGGTTATCAATGATGTCATGTTAAAAAAACTCTAAAGGGTGGCCTCTAAGTAGTCTTCCTAGCTTTTTTAGATATATAGAATGTGGAAAGATTTAATTTAACACAAAAAACCATGTTTTCTTTGTCCTTGCCTCTACGCAGCCTTCCTCTTGGAAAATTCCTTAATTATATTTCAGTTTCTAATCTAAATGCTTTGTCTACCATAAATACGAAACATTCAAGCATTTGTTCTACTTTTGTCACTGTACTAAGTTAGTGTGGATTTGGACCTCAAAATTATATGGTTACCTCCTCCTTGCATCCATAACCTAGAAATATACTCTCCTTGATGATAAGATCTAATGTGTAATAGAATTCCTTTCATCATTGCAACGTGTTAGGGTAGAGTTTTTATTTCTAATTTGAAAGAATTGGAAGGAAAAAGAAAATAAATAAGGTTGTTCTTTTTTTATATGTGTAAACCTTTACTTATAGACTTAAATGCAAGTTGGGAAAGTGGTTCATGGGTTAGCACATCCTAAGAAATTGTGAGAAGACTAGGGTGGATCCTTACACTATAAGTAGGGTTTCCTGGACATTCATTACTTGCAATTGATTCAATACATTCATATAGATAATGCACCATGCCATATCACAAACCAAGCTATTTAGTTTGAGAGTGTAATGAATTTCAAAGCCAAAGATAAAAGCACCATAGTTGCTTAATTTCTCCTCAACATATGAATGATCAGTTCCCTAATCTTCTCCTTCTTTGCTTGGCTCCTTTTTTTATTCTTCCTTCTCTTGGCCCTCTTGTTTTTACTTTCTTTAGGGTTTTCTTTTCTTCATGTTCTTTGTCTCCCTTTTCTTTCTCTCTTCTTTATGGCCTTGATTTTTCTGATTGTTTCTTTTTTTCTCTGTGCTTGTTTTAACTCTTAGGTTTTTTTCTTCTCTTATTAATGATTTGTTTTATCTTGTTTCCCTTTCTTGTGTTGATTCATGTTTTCCAAATATTTTGGTTTGGTGTCTTTCTCCTTTCTTTGTCAACTTGATTATTTATACTTTTATATTATATACCATAGGTAATATTATTTTATTTTTCTAGCCTATCAATTTAGTAGTATTTACTAATATTACTAATTTATCCTTTTATTTTAAAATTAAGCAGCTTCTATGACTCAATGAAAAATATTACATCAATAACCAATCATTTTCCTCATTGGCTTGCCATTAGGGAAACGAGAACATTGGAAAAAGAAGAAGATATTTTGTCCAAATTTTAAGAAAAAACGAGAACTATTTGAACTAATTGTTGGTAAGTATACTAACATCTATATTGTTGATAGCATATACATTAAAATTATGATCATAAACAAAAAACTATGGCTTCCCAAAACTTTAAACTGGTAACATATAATTGCCTAGATTGGAAATTAAAGTAGCAAGACTGTAGGCCATGAGAGCTATTTAGGAAGAGAAGGAGATGCCAATGGGCTCAGTTAAGGTTCATGGCAAAGATGGACCTTTTTCATGATTTAGAATGGTTTTTATCTAAGCTGGCCTGAGAGTTATATCCCTATGTTTGAGGCCCATATCTATGTGCTTGATTTGGAGCTCATCCAAATGTAGGAGAATTTCTCTTTTAGTCTCATTACACTCCATACTAACTTTTATGAGAAGTACCTTGATGTTATTATAAATCTAAATGGTGCATAGGTACTAGATTTTGTGTGCTTAGGTGTGACCCAGACCAGGGACCCATTTAGGAACTGATGCCAATAGCTCGTCATCTGTAAGTTTATCCCTATTTGCAAGAACCTTTGTTAAATTATGATCAATTTCTTGTTGAATATTCTTAGGAATGTAGATTTGATAGCGGCGGGCCACATTGTGAGCATGAAGATGAGCTCTTGTGCTCCCTTCCACTTTGTTGGAGGAACCATGACAACTCCAAGCTCTTTGTCATGACATGGTAGAGGAGGCAAGGAGGAGTGAAGGTGACCATGAGAGGGTGGATGCATAGGAAGATTCCGTAAAGGTGCAACGAACAAGAGACAAGGAAGTGGGGTCTATAAGAGCTCAAGCAAGGGAGGAAATAGTCAAGAAATATAGGGGAGAGAGAGAGAGAACCTTCCCAAGGTAGTGACAATTGTGGAAGAGAAACTCCAATTAGGGAAAAGCTAACCTTCAAAGGCTTAGAATTCATACTAGAGAAAATACCAATTAACAAATAAGAAAAGTGGCAAACTATCCATAGTGACACAAAGCCAAGAGCGAGCCTGCCCCTATACCAAACTAGGATATGTTCCAAAAATGAGGACATCTAAATGTAGCAACCATAATAAATGTAAAATTCAATGCAAATAGAATTAGGTCATTGAAATGCTTGAGTTCCAATGCATCGCTAAGTGTGGCCACCATGATAGATAGTGTGTAAGGACTTGGTAGCCTTTCCATGCAGCCTAACAATTACAAGGGCACTCCATGCCTAGAGCAACATACATCCTCTCCAGAGTTTCTAAACGCAACCCAACAACCACCCTAGTTAAATTCTCTAAAATTCCATTTTTATTATTAGGCAAGAGCCAAATACTAACCTCAATGGGGAGGTCAAGTCAAGAGGACTTGATCATGTCCCCTCAATAAAATGAAACAACAATGCAGGAGCAGTAACTAGGTTTGTGTGGAGAAATTTACTAGAGTGAAAGGTATGAGCACAACTAGACAAGGACGAGAATGGTATTCTTTCGCCAACCCATATTATAACTCACCAAGCTATCGTCGAGAGAATTCTCTCGAATTCCAACCAAAGTCATTAACTAGGTAATGATGTTGAGCCTGTCGTGGATCATTAAGGTAATGAGTGTGAGTCATGCGGTGGTTGGGACCATGATGCCTCCCACTCGAGGGGGATGATGGTAGCCGAGTCATCCCTTCCCACACTTCAATGATGTTTTTCACCCCATTTGGTAACTACTTTATCTATTTATTATATTCTTCTATTATTATTGTTGTTATTTTATACTTTATTATTATTAATACTACTATTATTAACAATAGTTTTAATACTATCAATTTTATTATTAATACTTTTAACATTAATACTTTGATATTATTATTATAGCTATAATACTATTAATTTTATTATAGTACTATTTATAGTGATTATTAATAATGTTTCTTGTAATAATAGTATGAATACTTTAATTAAGTCCAATAGGTTAGGAATTTTAATTTAATTATCAATAATTAATAGGTGGATGAATATGATGAACTTTCATAGAATATTCATAGTACTATGCACAAAATCAAAGGAGTTGTCTATAATGCGACTTTTGGAGATTCCGGGTGACGAATCCGGCGGAAGAAATGAGGTTAAATCTTGATTTTAAGCAGTTAAAATGGTTTTTTAACTGCATATTTGGATTCAGCGCAACTGAAAAACCCCTGGGAGCCATTGATTGTGCAGAAACTAGTATCAAACTTGGGATTCCAATGAATTGCTGCCGGATTTTGACCAGAAAAATCCGCCGGAAAGGCTTTCAAAAAGTCGCGTTATAGACTACTGCCAAATCAAATGTTGAGTTTTATCTCCAAGGTAGTTATGTCATTTTTATTCTTTTAATTAAATTAATTAATTAAAAAATGTCATATGAACAAGTGTCAAAAGAAAAGAGTTGTGATTTTTTTGGCATGTGGTATTGATAAGCCATGGTACTCTCCCATTATATTGTAACAAAGCCTTTTATATATTAAGAATCTCCATGGAAAAATGGGGTTAAATATACATGGTTGAGAATCTTGTTCTATGTTTTTCTAAATATATATATGTTTTACTTATATATTTATTCTTTTTATAAATAATGATAATAATACTAATAAAGTTATACTTTAGCTACTTTTGATGATTTTTATATTTATTCTTTTATAAATAATAATAATAATACTAATAAAGTTATAATTTAACTACTTTTGATGATTTTTTTAGCAAGGTGAAATGTATCATAATGGAAGTGTTTTGATGCTTACTACATTTACCAGTCATTTTATTTATATGGATGCACTAGTTATGTTCATAGGCATTCCTATTTTGGAATGAGGCTTATATAATTTTAATTTAATTATCAATAATTATTAAGTGTATGGTAGGGATTTAACCTCCTTATAATATTCTAGAATAATTTTATTGCTCCGAGAGAAGCGACATCCATATGGAAGAGATGTATGCCTTGTTATATTATCATTATTTATGTGATCTAAACATTTTAATTCAATCAAATTACTAAAGTTTTTTGGACTCTTGGTTTTGACAACTCATGGTTTTTTTGGCATCGTATGACCTATTCAAAAGCATAAAATTCTTATTTTTTTGAAGCAATCCATTGAGCCTAAGAGGCTTGGGAGGCTAAGGGGAATCAAACCCTAGAACAAGCCTAGGAGCAGGTAAGGAAAACTTTTGTGAAATGGCACAAAAGGCAATCAAGGGGAAAGAGTCTATTAAGTAGAAAATGGCCGAAGTAGTTGAACGAGCCAAGCAATCTCGAGAGGAGGATGAGGAGAAAATGATTGAGTCCTCCAAGTTTTTGGTAGGGAAGCTGGAGTTCGACTTAGATGGTTACATTTTGACAGCCTTGAACCACCTAGACCATTACTATGGCGGTTTTCACCACTAGAGATGCTTAAGACGAGAAATGGTGCCAAGCCATCATTGTTTCTGGCACATGTATGTTTATGTCTACAATGGATCAGGTGTTTGTTCTCCGTTATATTAAATTTGGAGATTTTTTTCATTTCAATTTTGCCATAGGGTCATGTTTCAGCATGGTCATTGTCTTTGGAAATACCTGTATCCGGTTTTTATCTATATATGTGTTTTTTTCATCTTAGATTTGAGATAAAGATGAATACATGATATTTTGATTTTCAATATGTTATGTAAGGTGCATGGCATGGTGGATTTTACTGGGGAGAAATACCATACGACGTGCGTTCATATTGGGGGATATATATTGAAGAAAAAATGACATAATATATTGAGCATATAATATGCCCTAAATAATTTTTATATTGATAGATATAAAAAATGGAGTTCAAAATTAATAAAAAAATATAAAGGGGTATAAAAAAATTTAATGAAAAAATAGTACCTATAATATTTTGCGAAAGTAGGGGATTTTTAAATTGGGAAAGTGTATTGGGTTCATATTAGTAGGGGGTTGAATAATGTTACTTTTAGAGATATTTTCAAATATGTAGTCAAATTAAGGGTAGTTTTTAGTATGTCACGAACACACATGATATGTCAAATTGGGAAAGTGCATTGGGTTCGTATTAGTAGGGGGTTAAATAATGTTATTTTTAGAGATATTTTCAAATATGAAGTCACGTGTTGTTTAGTATGTCAGGAACACACATGATATGCCAAAAATTCATTAAATAAAATTCCATAATATATGATAACATTGGAAGTGAAACACATTTCACAGAAAATAAAGATACAAGAAGATACTTACGATTCACTGATTTAAATTTTGAATGCAAAAAACATTCATGGTTCCAAACAACGTTTTGAAAAAATGTTAATTTACTCCACTCTTTAAATAGTAAACAAACTGTGTAATAACTTCAAATGAAAATTTTAAAATTGATTCTACCTTGTATCTTGTTGTTATCCCTGCAGCCGCAGGGTACAACGCATTTGAAAATGCCCGTTTGACCTAAAAATTAAAGACCAAGTTATAAAGTTAACTTTATAAATAAAATAAATTTATTTTATTTTATTACATGTTGATTGGTTGATGAGGATTGGCTCTTATTCTGTCATCATTGTTTCTACCGCCATATTGCATTTGTGATTTTCCAGACTAGCTTTGAAGTACACTCTGCTATCCATGCCAATGGTATCATTGTTCTGTCGCCACCCTGCATTTGCTCGACACCGTGCTGTTTCAGACTGCATCAAAGTACACTCAGCTATTGTTGTAGAGAATGCATATCTCCACCAACATATTCGTTGACGATCAAACTTTTCTGGTGAAATCAATGGCAGCATATCTCAGATCCATGACAATCCCTGAGAAATAAGTTAGTTGTAATAATAGATCCTTGATTTAACACGGTTTGAATTATACCCAATGGTGGTTAGAGCCAACAACTGAGTATGCAAGCCATAAATGAGATGAGGTTTTGAAATCTCAAGGTGTAACTTCGTGGAGAGAGCACTAGTCAGACGTTTCTATATGCCAATTGTCAAATGTATTATTCAGTTCACCATTGAATATAATCTCTAATGTGATATTCGAGGAGTCCCTGTCAATATAGAGTTTTGGCATTTTCACAGTGAATAACATTCGTGTTGTGGATTTTGGAACAATAGACATTTATGATCCTTGTTTTATTCTTATAAGTGGAAGCAAAGATCACATCACTCAAACAATCTCATCAATTTCTTATGATTCAGTAGTTGAATTATTTAATTCCCACGTCATAAGTTTTGCAATGCATTTCAATGCATGGGAGTTGATTTGGTGAAGAACCTTCAAATTCACCACTTATGTTCTTTGTTTTAAGATCTTACTCTCATGTACTATAATATAGTTTATTATTTAAAGTTTGTTCATTTTAAACGTAGAGATTATAAGGCCATACATTATATGTTTTACATGTTTTGGATTATACAATATATTGTATGTTATGTAATGTACCCTTTTATTATCTCTTCCATTTATTATGTTATTTTCTTAGCATTTACATTTTTTTTTACCAAAAAAAAACACAAAGAAAAATAAAATATATACATGACCATTCTCATGGCTTCTTTTATTAGTTAATCAAAACCTGTTTTAGAGGTATCTTCTTCATACAAGGTATATTCCAATCCCTTCTGGTATCTCAATCTCATATGCATTGGCTGAAAATTTTCTTATAATTTTACAATGTCCTATCTTTTTCATTTTCAGCTTGTTGTAAGTTTTAGTATGAAATATCTCTTTCCTCAAATATGCCATTACTAAATCTCCTACTTGGAACTCCTTTCTCTTCTTTTCAGATCTATCCTCTGTTGTATTTTTTATTGCTTTCTTGCAATTTTCTCTTGAGTTCTTCCTGTAATCTCTGCATATGTTCTGTAAATTCTTCTGCACTTGCACTCATGGTTTCCTATTTTCCCAAATTCCTGAGCTCATACACACCTCTTGGGTGCATTCCAAAGACAATTTGAAATGGACTCATTCCAGTGCTTCGTTTTGGAGTATCATTGTAAGCGAACTCAGCTTGAGCTAGTGCCAAATCCCACTGTTTAGGATTCTGATATACTAAACTCCTTAATATATTCCCCAAGCTCTTGTTCACTACTCCAGTTTGTCCATCTGTTTGAGGATGGTATGCTGAACTAAAACTGAGGTTAGCTCCCAGTCTCTTCCAAAGTGTCCTTCATAAATGCCCTACAAACATGGTATTCGATCAGATACAATTCTTACAGGTAACCCATGCAATCTCACAATCTCTGAAAAGAATAAATTAGCTATGTGTGTTGCATCACTAGTTTTCCTACATGCTATGAAATGTGCCATTTTAGAAAATATATCTACTACAACATAAATAGAATCATTTCCTCTATGGGATTTTGGTAATCCCAGAACAAAATCCATGCTAACTGCATCCCATGGTCAGTCTGGTATTGGAAATGGCTGATACAGTCCCACATTCTAACTCCTTCCTTTTGCATGCTGACATATCCTACATTTCTCAACAAACTTCTTAACATCAGTTTGCATTTTCAATCAATAATAAAAAGCATTCACCTAAGCGAAGGTTTTATCTTGTCCAAAATTACTAGATAACCCTGCACTATGTTTCTCTTTAATTATGCTTTCCCTCATGGAACATTTGGGAATACACAACTTGTTTCTTTTAAATAATAAGCCTCCTTGAATGAGGTAGTCCATCCACTGACTTTTGTTATGGCTCATTGGATTTTGAATTGTTTTGTAGATATCTCTGAAATTTTCATCATCCTTGTACATTTCAATCATTTCCTCAAATCCTACAACACCCTCTTTGAACTCTTGCATAATAAAACTTACTCTGCTCAATGCATCTGCTACTTTATTAGACTTACCACTCTTATGCTTTATTACAAAAGTAAAACTCTGCAGAAATTCTACCCACTCGGCATGCTTCTGATTCAGCTTCGGCCGGTTATTGATAAACTGTAAGGCATGATTCTCTGAATATAATATGAATTCTTTTGGAAGCAAGTAATGTCTCCACTTTTTCAAAGCCTACACAATATCATTAAACTCCTTATCATAAGAAGAATATTTCTTCTTTGCATCATTCAATTTCTCATTGAAATATGCTATTGGCCTTTGCTCCTGACTCAGAACTGCGCCAACTGCTACCCCACTAGAATCTGTTTCTGCTTTAAAGACTTTCTCAAAATTAGGAAATGTTAAAATTGGCTCTTCTGTGATTTTCTTCTTTAGAACATCAAAATTTCTGTCTGCTGCTTCTATTCATCAAAATGGCTGATTGATCTCCTTGATTGTCTCAAGGATTGGTGCACAAATTTGACTAAAACCTCTTATAAACTTTCTGTAAAAACTTGCAAGTCCGTGGAAGCTTCTTGCCTCAAATATAATTCTGGGAGTAGGCCAGTTCCAAATTGCTTGGAATTTTTCCGGATCCATCTTCAAGCCTAATTTAGAAACTACAAATCCCATGTACACCAGCTCCTCCTTCATGAAACTACACTTCTTCAAATTTATTAGTAGTTTCACTTTTTGCAGAGTTCTTAAGACCAACTTAATATGTTCTAAATGCTCCTCTTTACTTTCACTAAAAATCAAAATATCATCAAGGTAAACGATAAAAAATTTACCTGTATACTCCTTCAAGACTTCATTCATTAACCTCATGAATTTGTTGGGTGCATCAGTGAGTCCAAAAGGCATCACTAACCACTCATACAATCCACTATTTGTTTTGAATGCAGTTTTCCATTCATCACCTTCTCGAAATCTTATCTGATGATACCCACTCTTCAAATCTATCTTAGTAAAGTATTTGGATCCACTTAAACAGTCCATTAAATCATCCATGTGTGGCAAAGGAAATCTGTACCTTATTATGATCTTGTAGATAGCTCTAGAATCTGTTCACATGTGCCATTCCCCTCCTTTCTTTGGACTGAGTACTGTTGGTACAGCACATGGGCTAAGACTTTCTCTAATCATCCCCTTATCCATCAGCTCCTATACTTTCCTTCCAACTTCTGCGTTTTCTTGAAGAGTTAGTCCATACGCAGCTTTATTTGGTAAGCTTGCCCCTTCTATTAGATCGATATGATGGCTAATACTTCTAATCGGTGGTAATGCATTAAGTAATTCATCCACAATGATATCAACAAAATCATCTAACATAACTTTAACTTCTTCCAGCAGATCATCTAAATTTGTGGAAGTTAAGATTACCTTTGGCCTTCCCACTATAGCAAAATGCAACTCCTCGCTTTACACTACCTTCTGTAGCAATTCTTTTCCACTTATCAACATAATACTATTTCTAGGCGTACCTTTATCAACATCATTCTTCAATGGCAATATCGTGTGCTTAGTTCCATCCTTTTCCATGGTGTGGGTGTTTCTCCTACCATCATGAATCGCTTTCCGATCAAAATGCCACGGTCTCCCCAATAATATATGACATACATCCATGGGCATTACATCGCATAAAATCACATCTTTATACGTACCAATTTGTATCTCAACATTGCATTGTTCTATCACAATGACTTGATGCCCCTTCTATAACCAAGACACTCTGTAGGGTGTAGGATGTATTGTCTCTGCTAACCCAAGCTTATCCACCATCTCTGTGGACACAAGATTGTCAGTGCTTCCACTACCAATTATTACTTTACAACACTTGCCTTTTGATTTACAGGTGGTTCTGAACAAGTTCTTCCTCTGTGTAGGTTCTCCAGTCTCCTTTTATGTTCTAAGCAAAGTTCTTCTTAATAACAGTGATTCAACTTCTTCAGGGGGTTCTTCTTTCTCCATAAGTTGAGGTGGTTCTAGCTTTTCGTCAGCCACATTTGCATTCCTTTGACTTGCTGGTTTATTATGAGGACAGTCCCATGACATATGTCCCCACTCTCCACATGTATAACACCAAACATCTCTTCCTCGCCCTCTTCCTCTGGGTGCGAATCTTCCTCTATTAGCTTCACCCCTCTATGGTGGTTTGCTACTTGAGCTTCCTGCTTCATGCGAATGCTGTTGTCCTCTAGATCTGGTAGCTCCTCTACCTCTCACTGAGCTCCTTCCTCTATTCCTCTGATTCTGCTTTCTCAATATCTTCTCCTCTGCCTTCAAACTTGATTGATAGGCATCTTCAATAGTTTTGAGACTTAAAAAGCTAATCTCATCTTATATCTCATACCTTATTCCATTGATATATCTAGCTACTTTTTCCATGTCATCTTCTACATGTCCTGCCCTAATATTCAATCTATAAAATTCTTTTGTATATTCCTTAACAGACATTCCTTTTTGCCTTAAATTTTGCATTTGCTTAAAAAGATTCAAATGATAGTCTTTAGGCAAAAACTTGGCTTTTAGTTTACTTACCATTTTGCCTCATTACTTGATCTTGGTTTTCCGTTTCCTCGTTCTTGATGTCTGTACCTCGCCCCACTAGATAGCCACATGACACTTCAATTTGGTGACTACAAACTTTACCATCTTCTTCTCATCAACCTCTTCATAATCAAAGTACTTGTCTATGGATCTAATCGAATCCATTAGTTCCTCTACATTCAGACATCCTTCATACATAGGGATTTTCACCTTAGGTTTTCCTCCTACTTTTGCCAGCATCTTGATGACTTTAGTAGTTTCATTGTCTTCCTCTCTTTCCTCCTCAACAAATTCTTCTAAAGAGCTCTCATCTCCCTCATCAGGTGCTCTTCTCTGGGCTTTCTCAATTGTCTCCATTCTCACACGCAGACTCCGGACCTCTTCTAGTAGAACTGTGTTTGCCTCAGGTCTTCCTCGACTGATGCCTCTCCTTGGCGAAATTTTTGATGCAAACAACCCTCTCTTCTGCTCTGATAACACAAATGACGCAGACGGAAAACAATGGTTTAATTAATCCACAATTGGATCTATAAAACCCAACAATCACCCCGCCGGACAACCCTTTGGCTTGAAAACTATGCCTTTTTCCCTTTCAGAACCTAAAGGCCTATCAAAAGGCTTAAACAATGCTTTTCTCTTTCGGGACCGAAATACCTTTGAAAAATGCGAAAACAGAGCTTTTTTCCCTTTGGAAAGTGATTATATAAATATTTTCGCAAATCCAGATCTGGCCGATTGGATGGCTCAAATTGAATCGCAATATCGGCGATCGATAGTTGCAAGGCCCTTATATCGGCGCTATCCCTTGGCGGAGGTCCGATAAGATAACTCTAATCGCTATCGGCGATTGCCATATATTCGCTTTACTATATAGCGCCTCCCCTTCAAGCCTCCGATGCGATAGCCTTTGTGGACCCGATAGGCTATCCAATCATCCCTATACTGTTTCGGTTCATTTAGGTTGCAATATCAAAGTTCGGCAATTTCACAAGTCGATTCCCTTCCTCCAATGCGATGTGATTTATACATCGGACCCAATAAGACCCAAAAGCGACATTTATATTATTTCAAGTCCACTTTATCGAATCCGCTAAGTGTTTCACGCAGTTTCTCTGTGTAAATGGGTTTTCCGCTTACGGATCCAAAATACACCAAATTTGCCTTAACCATGGGTGTTTCTACTGCAAAGAGTGAAAACACAAAGCCAACACTAATTTCATCCAAAGACAGGGAAAAACAAACATTCAAGGCCTCCACGGGTCGTTTATGTAATTTTACACATGACATTAATTTCATTCATAACATTACAGAGTCTTGGCCTTGGCCTGATTACACAAAATGAAGACCTCTGTCTCAAAAAAAGTATAGTCCACGCTGTCTTACTCTCGCTACACTAACTCAACTCCTTAATCCTCTCCTCTCATTACATTTTTCCTCTCTTTTATCAATCGAATATTACTCTAACAATATCTAATAACAAAATCTCTATTCTTAATAGATCTAACAACAAATCTTCTATTTCTTAGCTCTTTCTCACACCTATGCAAACAACTCTATCTCTGAATCTAAAATAAGACAGTCTCTAACTTATTACAATAATGAATTCTAACTAATTTCTTGAGAGATCCAACCCTCTCAGTAAAAACCAGCTTTTGACCAATCAGTCAATGAATTTCAACCTGTTTAGCCACAACATGTGAACAAGCTTTCACATTGATGGCTATGTCCCGATGCTCTTGCATCATTTGCAAATGACGAAAACACAATGCTATAGGTTGGAGTAGGAAGCCATTCTTGGTTGGCTATCCAATTTATTGTTGTCATGGATTCAACATGGTTAGGCCTTTAAGTTCCTAGTGATCACCTTTTCCTTCTAAAATTTGTTGAAATCCCTTTAGCAGGTGGTATTGCAACAATTAACTAATAAAATTTATAAGTGGATTCTCTAGATTCCATATTTTCTCAAAGGTGTTAGCTATTGCTCATTCATGTATTAGTATTCATGTTGAATTCCATATATTATGGCATATGAATGGCTAGAGAATTGTCTTGAAGACTTTCTCTCAACCAACCTACAAGGAAAACTAGGATTTAATCAAGCCAACTAGAGGTTCTATTGCAACCCTAAGAAGTGGGGTAGGCTATGGATGACATGTTATTTCAAAGAGGCTCAATATTTGTGTGTACAGTAAGAGGTTCACATTGTGGAGGTATGAGGGTTAAGAGTACTAGAAAGTTCTCAAATGCAATTGCATCTTGCAAGGAACCCTGTTAGGTAAAAAGAGACTATGGAATGCCAAATATTATACCTTGTTGTTGTGAACTCTGACAAAAGTCCAAATCCAAGGTACCTTTGTAGTTCAAAGTATTTAGAAGGCCTTAGAGGCTATAAAACATCACCTTTCCAAGAAAAATGACTCATTTTGGTGCATTGCATCTAGTAGTCTCCTCTAATCCAATATGAAGATAAATCCTTCGAAGAAATAGCTTGGTCTCAATGAAGGCTCTGTTTGAAAAATAACATTGTGAAAGAAGTGATCTCTTTGAGGAATACACACACTAATTGAAGCCATGGGACATGTTGGAAACAAAGCTTTAGTTATGTCAAATAAGCCTACATTGAGAAAAATCAAACGTTAGTCTTAGATGAATTGTTTCTAAGTTAGGCATGCCCAATCCAACTACTTGGTGGAAAGATCAAGGGTGGAATCAATCAAAAGGTTTTAGAAATACAATCCTAATTATGGGTAATGGTGACTCAACCCCGGGGTTATCAATGATGTCATGTTAAACAAACTCTAAAGGGTGGCCTCTAAGTAGTCTTCCTAGATTTTTTAGATATATAGAATGTGGAAAGATTTAATTTAACACAAAAAACCATGTTTTCTTTGTCCTTGCTTCTACGCAGCCTTCCTCTTGGAAAATTCCTTAATTATATTTCAGTTTCTAATCTAAATGCTTTGTCTAACATACATACGAAACATTCAAGCATTTGTTCTAGTTTTGTCATTGTACTAAGTAAGTGTGGATTTGGACCTCAAAATTATATGGTTACCTCCTCCTTGCATCCATAACCTAGAAATATACTCTCCCTGATGATAAGATCTAATGTGTAATAGAATTCCTTTCATCATTGCAACGTGTTAGGGTAGAGATTTTATTTCTAATTTGAAAGAATTGGAAGGAAAAAGAAAATAAATAAGGTTGTTCTTTTTTTATATGTGTAAACCTTTACTTATAGACTTAAATGCAAGTTGGGAAAGTGGTTCATGGGTTAGCACATCCTAAGAAATTGTGAGAAGACTAGGGTGGATCCTTACACTATAAGTAGGGTTTCCTGGACATTCATTACTTGCAATTGATTCAATACATTCATATAGATAATGCACCATGCCATATCACAAACCAAGCTATTTAGTTTGAGAGTGTAATGAATTTCAAAGCCAAAGATAAAAGCACCATAGTTGCTTAATTTCTCCTCAACATATGAATGATCAGTTCCCTAATCTTCTCCTTCTTTGCTTGGCTCCTTTTTTTATTCTTCCTTTTCTTGGCCCTCTTGTTTTTACTTTCTTTAGGGTTTTCTTTTCTTCATGTTCTTTGTATCCCTTTTCTTTCTCTCTTATTTATGGCCTTGATTTTTCTGATTGTTTCTTTTTTTCTCTGTGCTTGTTTTAACTCTTAGGTTTTTTTCTTCTCTTATTAATGATTTGTTTTATCTTGTTTCCCTTTCTTGTGTTGATTCATGTTTTCCAAATATTTTGGTTTGGTGTCTTTCTCCTTTCTTTGTCAACTTGATTATTTATACTTTTATATTATATACCATAGGTAATATTATTTTATTTTTCTAGCCTATCAATTTAGTAGTATTTACTAATATTACTAATTTATCCTTTTATTTTAAAATTAAGCAGCTTCTATGACTCAATGAAAAATATTACATCAATAACCAATCATTTTCCTCATTGGCTTGCCATTAGGGAAACCAGAACATTGGAAAAAGAAGAAGATATTTTGTCCAAATTTTAAGAAAAAACGAGAACTAGTTGAACTAATTGTTAGTAAGTATACTAACATCTATATTGTTGATAGCATATACATTAAAATTCTGATCATAAACAAAAAACTATGGCTTCCCAAAACTTTAAACTGGTAACATATAATTGCCTAGATTGGAAATTAAAGTAGCAAGACTGTAGGCCATGAGAGCTATTTAGGAAGAGAAGGAGATGCCAATGGGCTCAGTTAAGGTTCATGGCAAAGATGGACCTTTTTCATGATTTAGAATGGTTTTTATATAAGCTGGCCTGAGAGTTATATCCCTATGTTTGAGGCCCATATCTATGTGCTTGATTTGGAGCTCATCCAAATGTAGGAGAATTTCTCTTTTAGTCTCATTACACTCCATAATAACTTTTATGAGAAGTACCTTGATGTTATTATAAATCTAAATGGTGCATAGGTACTAGATTTTGTGTGCTTAGGTGTGACCCAGACCAAGGACCCATTCAGGAACTGATGCCAATAGCTCTTCATCTGTAAGTTTATCCCTATTTGCAAGAACCTTTGTTAAATTATGATCAATTTCTTGTTGAATATTCTTAGGAATGTAGATTTGATAGCGGCGGGCCACATTGTGAGCATGAAGATGAGCTCTTGTGCTCCCTTCCACTTTGTTGGAGGAACCATGACAACTCCAAGCTCTTTGTCATGACATGGTAGAGGAGGCAAGGAGGAGTGAAGGTGACCATGAGAGGGTGGATGCATAGGAAGATTCCGTAAAGGTGCAACGAACAAGAGACAAGGAAGTGGGGTCTATAAGAGCTCAAGCAAGGGAGGAAATAGTCAAGAAATATAGGGGAGAGAGAGAGAGAACCTTCCCAAGGTAGTGACAATTGTGGAAGAGAAACTCCAATTAGGGAAAAGCTAACCTTCAAAGGCTTAGAATTCATACTAGAGAAAATACCAATTAACAAATAAGAAAAGTGGCAAACTATCCATAGTGACACAAAGCCAAGAGCGAGCCTGCCCCGATACCAAACTAGGATATGTTCCAAAAATGAGGACATCTAAATGTAGCAACCATAATAAATGTAAAATTCAATGCAAATAGAATTAGGTCATTGAAATGCTTGAGTTCCAATGCATCGCCAAGTGTGGCCACCATGATAGATAGGGTGTAAGGACTTGGTAGCCTTTCCATGCAGCCTAACAATTACAAGGGCACTCCATGCCTAGAGCAACATACATCCTCTCCAGAGTACCTAAACGCAACCCAACAACCACCCTATTTAAATTCTCTAAAATTCCATTTTTCTTATTAGGCAAGAGCCAAATACTAACTTCAATGGGGAGGTCAAGTCAAGAGGACTTGATCATGTCCCCTCAATAAAATGAAACAACAATGCAGGAGCAGTAACCAGGTTTGTGTGGAGGAATTTACTAGAGTGAAAGGTATGAGCACAACTAGACAAGGACGAGAATGGTATTCTTTCGCCAACCCATATTATAACTCACCAAGCTATCATCGAGAGAATTCTCTCGAATTCCAAACAAAGTCATTAACTAGGTAATGATGTTGAGCCTGTCGTGGATCATTAAGGTAATGAGTGTGAGTCATGCGGTGGTTGGGACCATGATGCCTCCCACTCGAGGGGGATGATGGTAGCCGAGTCATCCCTTCCCACACTTCAATGATGTTTTTCACCCCATTTGGTAACTACTTTATCTATTTATTATATTCTTCTATTATTATTGTTGTTATTTTATACTTTATTATTATTAATACTACTATTATTAACAATAGTTTTAATACTATCAATTTTATTATTAATACTTTTAACATTAATACTTTGATATTATTATTATAGCTATAATACTATTAATTTTATTATTAGTACTATTTATAGTGTTATTATTAATAATATTTCTTGTAATAATAGTATGAATACTATTAATTAAGTCAATAGGTTAGAATTTTAATTTAATTATCAATAATTATTAGGTGGATGATATGGATTAAACTTTCATAGAATATTCATAGTACTATGCACAAATCAAATGTTGAGTTTTATCTCCAAGGTAGTTATGTCATTTTTATTCTTTTAATTAAATTAATTAATTAAAAAATGTCATATGAACAAGTGTCAAAAGAAAAAAGTTGTGATTTTTTTGGCATGTGGTATTGATAAGCCATGGTAATGTCCCATTATATTGTAACAAAGCCTTTTATATATTAAGAATCTCCATGGTAAAATGGGGTTAAATATACATGGTTAAGAATCTTGTTCTATGTTTTTCTAAATATATATATGTTTTACTTATATATTTATTCTTTTTATAAATAATGATAATAATACTAATAAAGTTATACTTTAGCTACTTTTGATGATTTTTTATATTTATTACTTTTTTATAAATAATAATAATAATACTAATAAAGTTATAATTTAACTACTTTTGATGATTTTTTTAGCAAGGTGAAATGTATCATAACGGAAGTGTTTTGATGCTTACTACATTTACCAGTCATTTTATTTATATGGATGCACTAGTTATGTTCATAGGCATTCCTATTTTGGAATGAGGCTTATAAAATTTATTTTAATTATCAATAATTATTAAGTGTATGGTAGGGATTTAACCTCCTCATAATATTCTAGAATAATTTTATTGCTCCGAGAGAAGCGACATCCATATGGAAGAGATGTATGCCTTGTTATATTATCATTATTTATGTGATCTAAACATTTTAATTCAATCAAATTACTAAAGTTTTTTGGACTCTTGGTTTTGACAACTCATGGTTTTTCTGTCATCGTATGACCTATTCAAAAGCATAAAATTCTTATTTTTTTGAAGCAATCCATTGAGCCTAAGAGGATTGGGAGGCTAAGGGGAATCAAACCTTAGAACAAGCCTAGGAGCAGGTAAGGAAAACTTTTGTGAAATGGCACAAAAGGCAATCAAGGGGAAAGAGTCTATTAAGTAGAAAATGGCCGAAGTAGTTGAACGAGCCAAGCAATCTCGAGAGGAGGATGAGGAGAAAATGATTGATTCCTCCAAGTTTTTTGTAGGGAAGCTGGAGTTCGACTTAGATGGTTACATTTTGACAGCCTTGAACTACCTAGACCATTACTATGGGGGTTTTCACCACTAGAGATGCTTAAGACGAGAAATGGTGCCAAGCCATCATTGTTGCTGGCACATGTATGTTTATGTCTACAATGGATCAGGTGTTTGTTATTCGTTATATTAAATTTGGAGATTTTTTTCATTTCAATTTCGCCATAGGGTCGTGTTTCAGCATGGTTATTGTCTTTGGAAATACCTGTATCCGGTTTTTATCTATATATGTGGTTTTTTCATCTTAGATTTGAGATAAATATGAATACATGATATTTTGATTTTCAATATGTTATGTAAGGTGCATGGCATAGTGGATTTTACTGGGGAGAAATACCATACGACGTGCGTTCATATTGGGGGATATATATTGAAGAAAAAATGACATAATATATTGAGCATATAATATGCCGTAAATAATTTTTATATTGATAGATATAAAAAATGGAGTTCAAAATTAATAAAAAAAATATAAAGGGGTATAAAAAAATTTAATGAAAAAATAGTACCTATAATATTTTGTGAAAGTAGGGGATTTTTAAATTGGGAAAGTGTATTGGGTTCATATTAGTAGGGGGTTAAATAATGTTACTTTTAGAGATATTTTCAAATATGTAGTCAAATTAAGGGTAGTTTTTAGTATGTCACAAACACACATGATATGTCAAATTGGGAAAGTGCACTGGGTTCGTATTAGTAGGGGGTTAAATAATGTTATTTTTAGAGATATTTTCAAATATGCAGTCAAGTGTTGTTTAGTATGTCAGGAACACACATGATATGCCAAAAATTCATTAAATAAAATTCCATAATATATGATAACATTGGAAGTGAAACACATTTCACAGAAAATAAAGATACAAGAAGATACTTATGATTCACTGATTTAAATTTTGAATGCAAAAAACATTCATGGTTCCGAACAACATTTTGAAAAAATGTTAATTTACTCCACTCTTTAAATAGTAAACAAACTGCAAATGACTTCAAATGACAATTTTAAAATTGATTTTAGCTTGTATCTTATTGTTATCCCTGCGGCCGCACGGTACAACCTATTTGAAAATGCCCGTTTGACCTAAAAATTAAAGACCAAGTTATAAAGTTAACTTTATAAATAAAAATAATTTATTTTTTTCTAATAATGTTATTTTATTTTATTACATGTTGATTGGTTGATGAGGTTTGGTTCTTATTTTGTCATCATTGTTTCTGCCGCCATCTTGCATTTGCGATTTTCCAGACTAGCTTCGAAGTACACTCCACTATCCATGCCAATGGTATCATTGTTCTGTCGCCACCCTGCATTTTCTCGACGCCGTGTTGTTTCAGACTGCGTCCAAGTACACTCAGCTATTGTTGCAGAGAATGCATATCTCCACCAACATATTCGTTGATGATCAAACTTTTCTAGTGAGATCAATGGAAGCATATCTCAGATCCATGACAATCCCTGAGAAATAAGTTAGTTGTAATAATAGATCCTTGATTTAACACGGTTTGAATTATGCCCAATGGTGGTTAGAGCCAACAACTGAGTATACAAGCCATAAATGAAGATGAGGTTTTGAAATCTCAAGGTGTAACTTCGTGGAGAGAGCACCAGTTAGACGTGTCTATATGCCAATTGTCAAATGTATTATTCAGTTCACCATTGAATATAATCTCTAACGTGATATTCGAGGATCAAGGTGGTGAAATAAACTTGACAATTATTCCCTGTCAATATAAAGTTTTGGCATTTTCACAGTGAATAACATTCGTATTGTGGATTTTGGAACAATATACATTTATGATCCTTGTTGTATTCTTATAAGTGGAAGCAAAGATCACATCACTCAAACAATCTCATCAATTTCTTATGATTCAGTAGTTGAATTATTTAATTCCCACATCATAAGTTTTGCAATGCATTTCAATGCATGGGAGTTGATTTGGTGAAGAACCTTCAAATTCACCACTTATGTTCTTTGTTTTAAGATCTTACTCCCATGTACTGTAATATAGTTTATTATTTAAATTTTGTTCATTTTAAACGTAGAAATTATAAGGCCATACATTATATGTTTTACATGTTTTGGACTATACTATATATTGTATGTTATGTAATGTACCCTTTTATTATCTCTTCCATTTATTATGTTATTTTTCTTATCATTTACATTTTTTTTACCAAAAAAAACACGAAGAAAAATAAAATATATACATTACCATTATCATGGCTTCTTTTATTAGTTAATCAAAACCTATTTTAGAGGTATCTTCTTCATACAAAATATTTTATAAATTATCCATATCACATTCATGCTTCTAGTGTGGTTCCTCGCCTATACAAATAATAGATTAGAATGAACAAATATGATATTAAAGTTTATATGAAAAAACATCCACAAATAGAGTTCTTATTATCTTTGATGCAATATGAATTATTTTGCTACTTTAGATGTAATTTTTATTAATATAAAGTTGTATATCTTTATTGTTTTTTACTCTAATTTAACTATATTTAGAGTAAGTGAGAGTAGCTACTTTGTAGCCCTTGCTCAAATGTGGAGTAGGTTCATACATTTCAAGTTCAATAATTAAACTAAGCCGCAGGGAACGCTAGCTATGCAGCCTTGTTATGAAAGGGTGGGAATTGCCTTTTCCATTAGAGCATTTTTCAAAATGAGTTAAATATGAGTTAAATAAATTATTATGTAAAATTAAAATACAACATAGTTTTGTTATTTAATATTATTGTTAAAATTTAATTTAATATTTAAAAAATACCATGTAATATATTTTAATTTCAGATCTACTAAAAGTTGACAGAGATCGAATTTTTTGAGATACAAACCTCTTTTAGAATCTCCAAAGTAGTTATGTTCCTTTTACCCTTTTAATCAAAATTAATTAATTAAAAAAATAGCATATAAACAAGTGTCACATGAAATGGGTTATGGTTCTTTGAGCATGTGGCATTCATAAGCCATGGTATTGTATCAAAACCTATTTATATATTAAGAATTTTCATGATAAAATGGGATAAATCTTCATGATTAAGAATTTTCTTTTCTTAAATGTCTTATGATGATGATGATTAACATCCACTAAGATCAATGCGGTCTATATGACCTTAAGAAGGAGAATCTAATTGTAATTATTGATCTTATTTCTCTGCTCAAAAAGAAGGGAAAGGAACGCACCAAGATCACTATAGTTGGGCTGACTTAGTAAGTCAAGAAGATTGGAATTATGACAAATGTTAGAGAAATGTGAGTGGATGTCAATAAGGGCTGAACAATTTAAAAGAAAGTGTTTTTCATCCTCCACTTTCTTAGTATCGCAAAGCTGAAAAATTCTATCATCCTAGGGAGTCTTGGGAGTAGATCACCGATTGGTTTCACTCTGAAGTTCATGAGAGTTAGTTCTAATCTTAGCAATGTTCATCTTTTTCTTTGAGTTGTTCAAAATAGAAAGATAATTCTAGTTCTCAAGGGTGGGGTTGATTGCCTCCTTATAATATCTTAGCTTCCTCTTACCCTCCAGCTCTTTATCATCCCATATCTTATCCTTAAATTTGAAGGTG
This sequence comes from Pinus taeda, assembly GCA_000404065.3. Lineage (NCBI taxonomy): Eukaryota > Viridiplantae > Streptophyta > Pinopsida > Pinales > Pinaceae > Pinus > Pinus taeda. The sequence goes on along the minus strand of APFE031573945.1, from coordinate 36,076 downwards.
ATAGTATCTTTGACACTATCATTGCTTCCCATGATGATATCCTCATTTATCCCCTAGTGGTTGAGCCAAGACTAGGCATCCTTATGCCACCCACACTTGAGGCGAAGATGGGGTTTTGACTATTTAAGTTGTATATTAATTCTATTTATCATTAATAATATTATTATTAATTTAAAATAAACCTATAATTTAGTTAATTTTTATGATTGTTTTGATTTTAGTAATTTGAGAAGTATATGAAATAAGTGGTTTGATGTTTATTATAAACTAATGTATATACATTTACTAGCCATTTAATTAATATGTCGGCTTTAGTTTTATTAATAGTGCAAGCATATAAATTAAATGGTTGGTAAGGCATCAATCCATAATAAGCATCAATCAAAACACTTTATTAATCATACATCTCACTTTAAAATTACAAAAATCATAAAAATGAACTAAATTATAACTTTATTTAAAATTATTATTATTATTATTATTGATAAAAACAATCAATATATAAGTTAAACATATATACATTTAACCATAATTATTCGCTCATGAGATCGTTAATATGCAAATAGACTTACAATACCATGGCTTATTAATACCAAATGCCCAAAAAACCATAAGTCATTTCATATGACACTTGTCCATATAGCATTTTTTTAATTAATGAATTTAGTTACAAGGGAAAAATGACAATTACTTTGGAGATAAATGTCAGCGTTTGATTTGTGTATGTTATTAAGAATATTCTATAATATTGTAAGAAGTTTAAATCTCTACCATCCATCTAATTATGCCTAGGAATGTCTATTTTGGAATATGGCTTCCACATTTTTAATTTAATTATTAATAATTATTAGGTGGATGTAGAGATTTAACATCCATGGAATATTCTAGAATATTCTTTGTAGATACTCAAACCAAAGACTGAAATTTATTTATAAAGTAGTTATGTCTTATTTTCCATTTTAATTAAATTCATTAATTAAAAAAATTATTATATGAACAAGTGTCATATGAAATGAGGTATGGTTTTTTAGGTATGCTATATTTATAAGTCATGGTATTGGCCCATGATGTTGTAACAAAACTTATTTATAAATTAAGAATCTCCATAATAAAGTGGGGGAAAATTCCATAGTTTAAAATATTGTTACATACTTTATTTTAATCTATATATGTTTCACTTATATATTAATTATTTTTATCATTAATAATAAT
>APFE031573945.1:0-23676 GCA_000404065.3 Pinus taeda | reverse complement strand
ACTCCATTCATATGTTTGATGGCAAGCTTGAGGTAAGAAAAGAGCATCTGACCACTCACTTGTCATGAGGGGAATAGAAGAAGAAAGGCTTCTCAAGCTGCAAGGAACCTCTACTCATGCACAACATTTCTCATATAACTGTCATCATGAAGAAGGTACACTTCCATCAAGTTTATTATGGCATACTATATTTGGACATTTGAACTATGACAATCTCTGCTTATTGAAGAAAAATGGTGTTGCTGGTTTGCCTACAATTCCTAGGAAACTTAAGCATTGTGATGCTTGCATTCTAGGAAAGAATAGCAAATAGTCTTTTCATGATTCACATTCAAGAGGCTCACATAGGAATCTTGAACTCATTCATTCAGATTTATGTGGTCCAATGCATGTTCCTTCTGCAAATGGAAATAAATATATCATGACATTTATTGATGAATACACCACAATGTGTTGGGTTTATTTATTGAAGAACAAATTTGATGCTTTTCAAACATTCAAGAATTTTCATAAATGGATTGAAAATGATGCACAATCTCATATTGGGTCTATTCACACTGATAACGGAAAAGAATACACATCAAATGAATTTGAAAACTATCTTCGCCAACATGGGATCAAACATCAAACAATTGTGCCTTATCCCCAACAGAATGGTGTAGCTGAAAGAATGAATAGAACAATCTTGAATATGGTACGATCCATGCTTTTCTTCAAAAATGTAAAGATATTGTTTTGGGCTGATGCTGTTCTATGTGCTGCATATATAAAGAATAGATGTCCATCTAATGCTATAAGAAAAGACTCCTTATGAATTATGGTATGGACATGTTCCTTCGGTCAAACATCTCAGGATTTTTGGTTCCACCTGTTATGCTTTGATACCAAAGGTACATAGAAAAAACTTGGTGCTAGAAGTCGTAAGTGTATTTTCTTGGGGTATTCAAATACCTCCAAAGCATACCGCCTCTATGATGAAGAAAATAAAAAGTTTGTTATATCTAGAGATGTAATTTTTCTTGAATCATCCAAATCTGACAATGTTGTTGAGCGGGAACTTGATCTCTTGGATAGATTCGCAAAAATGAAATCATTTCAAGAATTTGAAAATCAGATTCCACATCTTGAAGGGGGGATTCCTGTACTAGATCAACATGTGGAATCATCTTCTGAAGAAGATTCTCCCCCATCTGAAACTCCAACAACGGATGATGCTTTAAGTGATGTAATTGATAGAATTGGGAGGCTCAATCTTGATTCACTCCCAACTCAATCAACAGAGCAGCCTGGACCATCTCAGAAAGGTCCCCCAAAGTGGCTAACAAAGACAGTTGAAAGTGTTCATCCTGATGAAATTGGAAAAACAGGAACCAGAAATGCAAATCGACAAAATGGAGATAATGTAGATGACTCTAATTCACCTATTGATATGGATGTTTCTTATGATTGTGAATTGAACTTGTCTACAGATTTTGAACCAACTTCCTTTAAAGAAGCTGCTTCTCATGATGCATGGAAAGAAGTAATGCAAAAGGAGTATGCTGCCCTCATAAAGAACGACACTTGGAAGCTGGTTGATCCTCCATTTGGAACCAAACCAATTGGCTGCAAGTGGGTCTACAAAAACAAGTACAAAGCTGATGGCTCACTTGACAAGCACAAAGCTAGGCTTGTGGCAAAAGGTTTCGCACAGAAGGAAGGGGTTGATTATGAGGAAAATTTTGCTCCCACAGCAAAATGGGCCACCATCCGGACACTCTTTGCACTGGCAGCTCAGAACGGTTGGAAAGTCCATCAAATGGATGTAAAAACTGCCTTCTTGAATGGAGATCTAAAAGAAAATGTTTTTATGTCCCAGCCTGAAGGATTTGCTGTGAAAGGACATGAACATAAAGTATGCAAACTTGTGAAGTCCTTGTATGGCCTAAAACAAGCACCACGAGCCTGGTATGAAAAGCTAACTGAGCATCTTCTGAAACTCAACTTCAATCATTTTGATCTTGATGATGCAACTTTATTTGTCAAGAAAGTTGGAAAACAGTTGTATATCTTGTGGTATATGTAGATGATCTTTTAATGACAGGGAACAATGAAAGTTATATTGCATCCATAAAGAAAGAATTAGGAAAAATCTTTGAAATGACTGATTTGGGCTATGTTCATTATTATCTTGGCATTGAAGTAACCCAACATCCAAAATCCATATTTCTTTCTCAAAAGAAATACATTGGAGATTTGTTAAATAGATTTGGCATGACAGAGTGCAATCCTCTTTCTACTCCAATGGAACAAAACTTGAGGTTCACATCTATTGAAGGAAAGGAATTTGAGGATGCAACAAAGTACAGACAACTTATAGGAAGTCTCATCTATCTCACTACTACTAGACCAGACATTTCATTTGTTGTTGGAATCCTCTCCAGGTTTATGCAAAATCCTTGTGAGGGACATTGTTCTGCTGCAAAAAGAGTTCTAAGGTACTTGAAGGGAACTCAAGACCTTGGAATCAAGTATACACAGGTAGACGACTTCAGCTTGATTGGATACTCTGATTCAGACTTCGATGGAGACAAAGAAACTGGAGTATCTACTTCAGGATATGCTATGAGTCTTGGATCAGGAGCTGTCTCTTGGAGATCACGCAAACAATCAGCTCCAGCAGATTCCACAACAGAAGCAGAATACGTGGCAGTAGCTGAAGCAACGAAAGAGATTGTGTGGCTCAGGAAAATTCTTGAATATTTGCAGATAAAACAAGTACAATCAACTCCACTCATGATTGACAACACCTCTGCTATAAAGTTGGCCAAGAACCCAAAGTTCCATGATCGTACAAAGCACATCAATACTAAATATCATCTGATCCTACATTATGTTGAGGCCAAAACAATCCATCTCCGTCATTATTCCACAAATGAGCAAATTGCAGACATCTTCACCAAAGCGCTTGGAAGAGAAAAGCTTGAAAGATTCAGAACGATGCTTGGACTCACCAACATCCCTTCAGATTAAGGGCGGGAATGTTGACACCTATCCTCTGCGATTGGGTGAATTTGGAATGTGAACAGTCATCAAGAAGATGAACTGAGCAGTCACATTCTTTGTATATAACAATAGCTACCTAATGAAATAAATCGTATCAGTTTTCTGCCAAACTAGAGTTACTCCTGGCGTGACAGGATCTGTCTTCCTTCCACATAGCCAGTTTGCTCCTTTGAGATGAGAGCTGGAAGAAGGGGATTGAGTTTGTTGGCAATTACTTTGGAGATGATTTTTTACACCACATTACATAAAGCTATGGGTTTGAAACCATCCGGAGTTATAGCTTTTTCCTATTTTGGGATTAAAGCTATGAAGGAGGCATTAAGAGCTTTCATAACCGATTTGGATCTCCTTGAGTCTTCCACCACCTCAAGGATATCCTATTTGATTGTTATCCAACAAGCCTTGAAGAAGTCCTCATTGAACTCATCCCGGCCTGGAGCTTTTCCATTTTTCATTTCATTGATCACGTCACTGACCTTCTCTTCCGACACTGGCCTATTAAGATTGTGGTTGTCTTCTCTAGTGACCAGCTGAGGGATGTAATTTGTGAAATTATTTATGAACCTAGATCTATCGACCAGAGGCTCCTCTACTATGTTGAAGAAGTGTTGAACTAGGACAGATTCCATTTCCTTATGAGAGACTAACTCTAACCCTTGAGAATATTTGAGTTTTGTGATTTTGTTGTGTGGCCTGTGATCTATGGTAGATTTATGAAAGAACTTTGTGTTTCTTTCTCCCTCTCTAATCCACTGCACCTTTGATTTCTGTCTCTAGAAAATCTTCTCTTGCATGCATCAATCTTCCCATTCTTCCTGCAGAGATCCAACTAGAATTTTCCGCTCCTCAATGAAACCATCTGTGATGATGATCTGATTGATCTCCTGGAGTTTTTACTCAACTTTTTTTTGGCTTTGAAATATTTCCAAACTCCTTTTTGTTCCAATCCTTAAGCTTAGATTTGATGTGTTTAAGATTCTGTTGGAGCAGGAACATTTTAGTGCCTTGAATGTGCAGATCCTCCCTCCACCATATGTCAATATTGCTGGTGAATTCAGGGTGAGAGAGGCAAGCATTTTCAAATTTGAAAGGTCTATTTCTTGGTGTAACCATAACAGTGGCTTCAAGCTGTACAGGCCAATGATCAGAGCCTCCAAAGGGAAGGATAGAAGCTGACATGATAGGGCCTGACAGAAGGAGGTCCTCTGAGATGATAAATCTATCTAGCTTAGAGGCGAATTGAGAAGCCCCTCCTCTCTTATTGTTCCAGGTGAAGATGCCATTGATTTTTTTAGTGTCCACTAACCCCATGTTCATTATGAAGTTCTGGAAGGCAATGGAGTCTCTGCCTAGCTGTCTGATACCAACTTTTTTCTTTGTAAGAGATCTTATCATATTGAAATCTCCTACCACAATCCATGGCACATTAGGGTGTCTCGCTCTTAGCTCCTTAAGTGAGGTGAGAATCTTGAGTTTGTCTTCTTGTTTTTTAGGCCCATAGACGTTTGTGATCATGTAAATCTCCTGATCCCTAAAGGTTGACACACCAAAGAAAGATAGTTCCTAGACGCTTCAACATCCAGGATTCCAAATTTCTAGGGATCCCAGAGCATAAGAATCCCCCCCCCCCGCTGAGTTGTGTGCTTTAACCTCTAGATACTCATACTTGATTAACCATTTGTTATGTATTTCTCTGATCTTGTCCATCGAACATTTTGTTTCCTAAATAAAAACCATATCTAGTTTTTCTTCTTTTATTCTACTGCTAATATTTATTTGTTTCCTTCTACTTCCTATAGCTCTAATGTTCCAGGTTATAAGCTTCATTAAGAAAGATTTGTAAAGGAATAACTAGTGAGATCTCTCATCTTATCTGAGTTAATCATGAGTTTCCCACATTCATTCAATAGCTCATTCTGTCTTTTTCTTCCTCTTTTCCTACTCGGGTTCTTGGGAGATTGTATCTGCATATCCTCCATCATTTTGACCCCTTGATGCTCCTGGCTTTCATGATTTCTTTTGACTCCAGAGCCCTTCGCTTGTGATCTCCAGAGGAAGATCTGTTGAACCCTATCAAATTCCTCTTTTGGCAAGTCCACTCCTTTAGTGATTCCTTGTTCCAGAAACTTTTCTAGATCCAAATTTTCCCTTTCTAGAATCTCCTGCAGCTCATTGTCCTCCGTTCCAACCTCACTTGGGGTCATCTCATGGTCCCTACTTATCTCCATATTGCTTGGTAGATCCTCCTTTTGTTGGATGTTTTTGTCATATCTTCCATGTTAGCATCCCTTTGCTTCTCAGTGGGAGTGTTCTCTGATTCCTTGTTTGTTCCTTTGTTTCCAACTTCTTCTTCTGGGAGCTTGAAACCCTTTTGACTCGGTTGTTTGTCCTCATCAATCTTCTTTTGTTGCTCCTTCCCACCTTTCCCTTTTCCCCCAACCTTGGTGAAACCCTCAGGGTTTTTATCTGTGGTGGTTTTTATGTTTCTCTCCATTATGTTTGTTGGGTAGTCTCTGTATAGATGCCCATGTTCATGGAATTTACGACACATAATGGGACCTGTTCATGGTCCACTACCTGCACCCATTCTTCATCATACACTTCTAAAATGATCGTGTTCGGAAGTGCCCTAGGTAAGTCCATTTCTACACATATCCGGGCGAAGTAGGTGTGTTTTCCTTTCAGATTCGCATATGAGATCTTTATAAAATGCCCCAGTTTTGTTGCCTATTGTCTTCAGAGACTCCGACAGCCAGTAATCCAGAGGAAGGGAGTAGAGTCTAATCCATACCAGTATCGATGTGAATGTTTCGCGTTCTGGGACAAAGTTCATCATCCAAGGCCTCATGTAGAGGCCTGTAGCATCGTATAAATATGGTCCCCCTTCGAACACTCTATGTTTATCCTCTAGGCTAGTGAACACCACCATGAAGAAGCCCTTGGATCCCAGGTGAAGGTTTATTTCCCCCTTGTGTTTCCAGTGGCTCTTTATCCATACGTGCAACGCCTTCTCCGTTGGCCATATTCCCATGAATTTGCATATAACTGCGTATTCTGTCGTGTGATCTCTATGCGCTTGTAGCGCTGGGTTGCTTAAAATGACCCGAGGAATGATGGTCGACTTGGGTTTGCAGAGCCCAGTTGTACTCATGGAAGCAGTTTTCTGACTGCTACCCCGTGTCCTCTTCTCCCTGTTGGCTTCCTACTGATCCCCTTCCTATTCATGGGGTCTGTTTTTTCCCAGATTTTCCGTGTTAATAGCCTCTGTTGCCATCTCCAAAGGTTTCTTGAAGCGATGCGATCTAGCGTCCTTGCTTCTGTTCCCCACTATTTGACTATAGGAGGGAGCGACACTCCCCCCTGCGTGTCCCGCCATGGTTCCCAATGATAAAACCATAACACCAACCCTAGCTCAGATTATAGAGCTCCCTCCACCCCTCTTGCGTCGACGGCCTAAAAAATCACGACTCAACACTCAATAATATTTATTATTTTAAATAAACTTATAATTTAGTTAATTCTTAGGATTTCTTTTAATCATGTTGAGAGGCACTATTCAACGCGATATGGTAGAGATGTTGTAATGTAATGTCCTATTTAGCATTTTCACTTGGCCAAATAATATAAAACTAAAAATAAAAATAAAATAAATAATATTAATAAATATGTTTATAATTATAATTATAACTAATAATTAAACCAACCTAAACCCATCTTAATTCTAGATTTACCAAGCACCCAAAGGGATTATATCTCTTGAGGTGCAAATCTCTTTTAAAGTGAAAATAAATTTGATCATTCTTTGAGCTTGATAGATCCAAAGTTAAGATAGATCTAGGCTAGTTTTAGTAACTTGAGATATATCATGAAGTAAGCTTGTTTTGATGTTTACCGTGGATTGATGTCTATTCACACTCTAAAATAACGCCGATAATAAATCTCAACTTTTTGATTTGCATATATTACTAAGAATATTCTAGAATATTTTATGAAAGTTAAATCACTACCACCCACCTAATAATCATTAATAATTAAATTAAGATTGTGAAAGCTCTATTCCAAAATACACAATACCATCTACCCAAAAAGCCATAACTCATCTCATATGACACTTGTCCATGTAACTTTCTTTTAAAAATTACTGAATTTATTATGCCTAACGCACAGAGGATATTGTATTGACTTTAAGGTCAAACTCATATTACTTTGGGATTGACTTAAAAAAATAGTCAAATTTCCATATTTAACTTTATATATTGAAACTTATTATTTATTGACATTATTTTAGTTTATTTCTATATAATGTGATTAGCTAGGAAAATAACATATTATTAATTATGCATAGATTAATAAGTCAAAAAATACAAATATCCTAACCATTGAAATTAAAATTATTATTTTTATTTAAAATATTTGATAAATCCAAAATATTATTATTATAATTTAAAATATTTTGATAAGTCGGAAATAAAACTTATTGATTAACTATTTCTCTAATCAAAAGTATATGGTAAGATATTAATATGTGATCGAGTACTGAAGTGAACCTCTGTCACAGAGGCTGTCTAACTGGAATGAAAAAGACTGTTATTATAATCAAAATATATTTAGTTAAAATATTGATAAGCTGGGAATAGTTTTACATTATTGATTATTAAATGATTCACAGCACAGAGGTTCAAGCGTCCACGCCAACTCTTTAATGATACGACTCTTCTTAGGAAATGGTGGGAAGTTATCTATCGGGTAGGTTTTAAGAGGTATTTGGTAAATGATTCCAATTGTAATATATTTTGATAAATAAATAAATTAAAACTACAAAACTTCTATATATTTTGCATAAATAAAATAAAAACTACAAAAATTTAATATATTTTGATAAATAAATAAATAAAACTACAAATATTTGTAATTTTTTTCTTTTTATTTAGGTTTTTTAAAATTATTTAAGGGGTAATTTCAAGATTTTTATTTGATTATTAATTTGGAATATTTTAAAAATAACTAAAATAAAATAAATTATGGAATATTTTAAATTAATATAGATTTATTTAATTTTGGATTTAAAATCAATTTAGATAAAGATTAATTTTTTTATTTTATTTTTTTCATTTTAAAAGAGGTTAATATATCGAGTTTTCGTCACTCTGGACTTTTGGTAGATGTAGAGCTAAAATGGATCTAAGCTGGTTTAATTTCCTCCTTTAAATATAGTATATTACACATGAATAATATGGGTCATTTTTATTTTTATATGGTTATTTTTATTTGTTGTTGTTTTTTTCACTGAGTTAACATGTTTATATTACATTAATTTTTTTAATTTAATTTAACTTTTTATTTTTATTTTATGTAATTTGATTTAATCAAAATATTAAACATTACATTACAACATCAATATTTTCAAAATATTCTAAAATCTACAATTCAATTAGCCATAGTCTATATGTTATATGTTTTGGATGGTTTTCTCTGTCTTGTTTGCCCAAAATCCTAGAGGAAATTCTTGGAATCACAAGTTTAAGTTGTGAACTCTCCACAATATGAGTGCCCAAGTGTTTTTTCATGGTGCTAAATCCATATATGCAGTTGAAAACATATTTAAAAAACAAAGATTGATTTCACCAAAAAGTTTTTGGTTGGATTCCCACAAAAAAATCCAAAACATATAACGTTTACACAACGTCATTAGATTATGTTTAGGAAAGCTTGGAGGGTTAGCTCAACTAATCAAGTCCCCGTAGTTAAAGCACCTAGCTATTGAGAGGTTAGGGGTTCTCCATGGTTGAGCCCTTGGAATCGATCCCTTCAAGTGGATATGCCTAGACTTTTGTTTTTGGTTAGGCTCCTTAGTTAAACCGGTGGGAAGTGATCCCTTCAAGTGGATTTGCCCATGGGAAGTGATATGCTCTTCAAAATTCTAAAATATTCACAAAATTAGCAATCCAAATAAATTCAAGCGACACTTTAAATTTTAGAAATATTCCCAAAATCAACAATCTAGATAAATTTGTTTTTGGTTAGGCTCCTTAGTTAAATCGGTGGGAAGTGATCCCTTCAAGTGGATCTACCCATGGGAAGTGGTATGCTCTTCAAAATTCTAAAACATTCTCAAGAGTCAAGATCAACAATCCAAATAAACTCAACCAATACTTTAAAATTTTGATGTACTCTGATTGGCTATGAGAATGAACATGTTATTACTCAATGTATGGATTAATGAGCCCAAAAGTACAAATGTCCCATCACAAAATATGGTCCTCCAAATATTAGATTTATTTATATATGAAACATCTCCCATAGCTTTTTTCCTCCAATCACATAGTTCCACATATCATGTCCTTTTTTCGTGAGTCATAGCTTGGTCATGATTTATATGCATATTCATGCTCGCCATAATTTGATTTGGTACTATTGAGAAAAAATAATAAACCAGTCACATGGGTTTATGTCGAGACATGGAATCTTCATGCCATCTTGCTCACATATAAATTAAAGAAGCCAAGAAACATATGAGTTAACCCACATACTAAATAGTTCAATTATCCAATGTTCGAATTTTGACAACGACAAAACAATCTCAGCACAGGATTATGGAATGCAAAGCGTAACATCAATGCAAGATAGGTTAACCTTCAAATTTAATGGATATTAAGCTCTGATTTTAATGGTACTTATATAAAAATTATTTCAACATTTTTTTTAAGCCTAAAATTTCTATTAATTTTTCAAAAGATTACATCGTGGTAGTTTCATAATTAGTCTTCCAGTGGAATATTCTTATTATGCTTGGAGTTTCGATTTTCTTTTGTTTGTTGCTTTATTATTTTTCTAGAATTATGAATTACACTTAATTTTGATTTTGATGAGTGATATTTAAACATTAAATTTATAATTAATTATTTTTTATTGTTGTAATTTTTGACATTTCTAATTTTTTTTGTTAAAAATCAAATTAATTTAGAAAATAATTTATTATAAATGTTGTATTTTTTTTAATCATTTAAAGCTTAACTTTTATTTATCTTTTTATTCATCCATAATGTTATACTTTTCCTTTTAGTAGACTAATTAACAAAGTATATAGAGAGAGTATTTACTTTATTCTTTGTTTTAACACACACACACACACATATATATATCACTTTTAAAAATATTTTTAATTATTATTAAAAATGATATACTTTCTTATTTAATGATTTGGTTTTTTTTTTTTTTAATAAGATAAAATATATTACTTGGTAAACTGATAGGCTATAAAATTTGGGTTGCCTTGGAGAGAGAACCTGACACAAGACCCAACCGAATTCCTTGTGATGACCATAGTATTGTCTTTTTTACAATACGGCCATGACAGAAGAGGGTTTTGAGTACAAAGGTGGAAACCGAGAGGTGCCCTCTTTACAACATTCTCAAAATTGAGAGTATAGAAGTCGAGAAAAGAGAAGAAAGCCTTATTGCGTCCAACCAAGCAGTTGTTGTTTTCCTTCGTGATAGAAAGCCTTTTGCAGAGGAAGAAGAGCATAAAACAAGGAAGGAAGCCGACGACATCACTCTTGATTGGTGGTGATCAGATCTTCATCTAGACGAATGGGAGTCTCCTGAGAGCTTCCCTCCTACTGCGCAGTGGTGATCTATCGACTCATGGAGGCCCCAACGTCCTCTTTCTTGATGGTATGGGATCCTTCAGCAGTCGAATGGACCTTCGTTGTCGACTTCTTCTTGATAACAGTTTAATGTGGAGCGTCCCGAGTGATGAATTTGTAGTGGTGGATGGCTTCTACATACATCACAAACTTCTCAGTAAACAGGTCAATCTTTGTTTCCAAGGCCTTGGTGCGCTCCTCTTGATCCTGCATTGCTAGCCCCATGATGATTTTCATTTTCCACCATGTTTCAATAGTACGCGCATAGAGTTTTTCATGCTCCCGGGTGAAAGTACGGCCTAGAATCCAGGCAAAGTCGATGTCGACCTTCTCAGTAGAGACCTCTCTACGGAGAACAATTGCTTGGACTTCTAAATCTAAAATTCCCTGTTGAGTTTCCGGATTAATTGTCACCGCGTAGCACAGAGCTGCGTGCCTAACATATGTCTTTGCACAAGTGGTAGGGGTCGGGTCCAAGGACTCCCAGTGGGAGGCTGCGCGACTGCGCGCACCTCCCTGACTTGAACCAGGGGCAGAGCAATTCTTCGGGGCCATGAGAGAAGTAGAAGGGCTGGAGAGCAAGGGGAACCAGAGAGCGAAGGACCAACAGAGAGGGATAATGGCAAATAGAAGAATGAGGGGGAGAAGAGGGAGGGGTAAATTTACAGAAGCTGGGTGATGGAGGGAGGGCAGAATAAGGGAGAGGGGGCGAGAAAGGGAAGCATGTGAAGATTTGATGAAGGGCAGTGGAGGAATGAGAGAGCAAAGAGGATGTGACTATGAGGCGAAGGTCACACAAGGGAGAGGGGAGGTGGCACCACGAGCTCTAGAATCAGGCGAGCCAAGGATGAGTCCATACTTGAGCGCCATCCACTTGTCCTTCCAACTGAGCAGAGAATCAAGCTTGAAATGATGATTGGTACGCGAACAGTTATTTTTCAGTAGAGTCGTTATCTTCATCATTGATTAATGTGCAATGCTGACGGAGTTCACCTTCCTCCAATTCCTTCCACGCTAAGGACTTCAAGCGTACGGTACCAGTCGTACCCTCATTCCCCAGTCTGTCTGCGAGTTTATTTCCCTTCCTTCTGATTGCTTGAAAGTGGAGGCATGCCATGCTGTCAATTCCTAGCTTAACCCGATATATTATTTTGGTTAGGTGCTAGTTTTCCGAGATTTTGTCCACCTCGATGCCCTGATTTTTTTTTTTTTTTTTGGGTGGCCAACGTGGAATCTCCTTCAACTATCAAAGGACTGAGCTTTAGGATTCCATTTTCTAGGGCATGAAGTTCTGCAACATTGTTTGTGGTTGAACTATTGCCCTCATATATCCAGATTATCTCTCCTTTAGAGTTTTTGAAGACTCCTCCAAAACCAGCTAGGCCTTGAATCCCTTTAGTTGCGTCGTTGTAGTTGAGCTTGAAGGTTCCCTTCTCTGGCAGCCGCCAGGTGTTATTTTTATTTTCGAGCCTAGGGAGGGGGGTGAATCGCGAACCTTGATCTGAAGGAGAGCCAAAATTAAGAGAATTCTCAATTTGAAGAAGGTGGGAGGGGATTTGACAGTCTGATTGTCTAGAGAGGTCACTGTTTCCCAGAGTGCGCTTTTGATCTCCGAGATAATGATTTCCTCTTGGGTGGAGATGCCACAAAAGATTCTTGCATTGCGCTCCTTCCACAAAGCCTAGCAGATTAGACCAAGAATTAAATTCCATGCGAAGTTAACCAGAGGATGTGGGGAGAAGGAAATTCTCTAGTTTGAGATGGTACTTTGAATAGAACAAGGGTCTTGATCAGAGCTGTTAAAGACCAGAGAAATCAAATTCCATAAATTGGACGCGAAAGGGCAGACATTTAACAAATGATTGGGGGTTTCTTATTCTTGCTGGAACAGGGGGCATCTCGAAGGGCCAATAAAGCCTTTTCTTCTTATATTATCCCACGTTAAAACTTTTCTATGCATGACTAACCATAGAAAGATAGAAATTTTTGGCCAGTTCTTCTTGTCCCAGATTGCATTCCACTTCAGTTCTGGTTGAAACTGATTGTGCTTGGCTATGTATCTGTAGGCTTCTCTTAATATGAAGTGTCCAGATAAGTTTTTCCCCCATTTGAGTTTGTCCTCAGTGAAGTCAAGGAGGATTTGTCTTTTTTGTAATTCTGAAGAGAGGTCTGACCAGGCTTAGGGGTTCATATGGCGAGTCCATTCATCTTGTTTCATCCAAATTCTCCATCTGTCATTTTCTTCACATTTTTTCCAGTATTGGTTGACTTTGATCTTCCCTTTGTTTTGCATTTCATCTTTTTTTTTGGTGAAAATAATTTTGATCAAGTTTCGGCCTTTGTTTCCATGCATCCTCTCAGAAAAGAGCCTTTTTCCTGTTGCTTATTTCCCAGAAACTATGTTTTTGAATGATGTCCCTATTCTCCCATGCTTGATTCCAAATGACTGAACCTTTGATATTTCCATTGAGCTGGAAAATTTGCTCTTGCGTTAGGGAGGGGGTGTACCTTGATTTCCATAGGATTCCCCAAGGGGAATTGGGATTTGCAATCCATCTCCATAAGTTTTTGGCTCCCAGGGCCTTTCCAAGGAGATCTGTGTCTCTAAGACCGAGGCCACCAACTTTTTTGGGTTTGTAGATTTTTTCCTATGCTACCAGAGCCCATTTCTGTTTGACCTCTGCACCTCTCCATAAGAAGTTCCTTTGGAGGTTTTTGATTTTGTTTGAAATCACTTTTGGGGCTGCCAGAGCCGAGTACAAGTAAAGCGGGATGGCCTGTAAAACATGTTTAACCAGGATAAGACGACCTACCAAATTGAGAGATCTTAAGGTCCAATTAGCAATTCTTTTCTCCATCTTTTTAATCAGGTTCCCCAAGTGGCCCGAGAGAGAGACCTCTCTGTAAGGGGAACACCAAGGTAAGTGGAGTGGAGGGAATTGATGGGAATGGCCAAGAGTCTGGCAATGTTCCTGAAATGGGTTATAGAGTGTTAAAGAAGAACAACTTGGATTTCAATGGGTTGATGGAGGTACTAGAAGCAACAGAGAAGTCTGACAGGATGGACATGAAAGACGCCACCTTTTTGATAGATGGGAGGCCCATGAGAAGGGTTTCATCCACAAATTGCTGGTGCATTGAAGGGGGGGAATAGGCATGGGGATGGAGACCAGAGAGCTTAATTTCATGTAGGGCAGCAAAGATAAAGCGACTTAGCCCTTCCGCCATTATAAAAAAGAGGAAGGGAGAGATTGGATCCCCTTGCCTGATACCCCTGGAAGGTGTTATCACTCATGTTGTTCCCCAAAATTTGTGAGAAAAGGGAATACGATCAAGGTAACCACTAACCAATCTTTTAGATGCAATTTCTAGCCAAACTGCATCCAGAGAGGGCTCTCTCTATATGATTTAACTTTGTTTATTTGAAGTTTTAGGCTAGTTATGATGAACAGAGGTTTGTTTTAAATGGGTTTGGATGGTGATTTCAAATAGAGGTAGGATGCAGGTCTGATAGAGTTAATTCCATTGGGCAATTGAGTCTATGAAGATGGACTGCTGAGTGTGTTTCTGTGATGATAGGCAATACTACAGAGCAAGGTAATCAGTTTGGAACAATATTGAAAGCTATTGATTGATGGGATGTTGGCCAGGGGATAAAGGGCAATCAAGAATCCTTTATCATGGTGGCAGAGGGAAGGTTCTTGAACCTTTTCAAGGAGCAGTGAAGAATTCCTTGGCAATGTTCAGAATGAAGGAATTAGTAGAAACAGAAGCATTTAAGAATTTCTATTTATGCTAATTGTGAAGAAAACATGAATAACAACAGGAATTGAACACGGAGTGTATCTAAACAAGTTCTGGGCTATTATTTTTCCCTGTTGTTAAGATTATGAAACATATATGAGATTTGCAAACATAGAAAACACAAAAACACAGTTAGAATAACTTATTGAGCCAAAGAAAGACACAGGAATTCTGTAGTAGAGTCCAGAATCATCACGTCCACATTCAGAAGGTCCAACAACAATGCATTTCAACGCCCCTTGTATTAATGAATAGCTGAGTTACAATGCAGTTCAATAGGAGAATCACCAACCCCGAATACATTCCTTGGGGAGGTATTTATAACAGAGAGATTTACAAAATATCTTGAGGATAAGATATGAAAAAATAACTCAGTTCACCTACTCTATCAGAGAAATGAATGCAGAATAAAGGCAGGAGTTATTGTGGCTGTGCTGGCTGCTTTAATTGATAAGATATTTTAGACCTTTTACCCAGGAATGCGGCTAGTAGTTATGTCCTTGATTTGCCTTCTTGCGTTGCTGTCCTGATTTGTTCACCTGCTCTTGATCCATATTTAATGTGTCCTGATCCTCACTTGAGCTCCTTTCTTGATATCTGCCACGTGTCCTGCTATTTGACTAGGTGCAAGAAGGCAGCAAGATCCAAATTATTTAGGCAAGACTTCTAGCATCCTCTGCCACCAGTGTTCTGTGGGTAACTGGTGTCTTTGTATCTTTACCAATATTTCATCAGCCTTAGTATACCTATAAAAGGTAGGCTTGACTTCAAAAAGATAATTTATTTCATGTTCTATAAAAAATAATCCTTCCAATTTGTCATACAAGCTCTGTCTGGAAGGAGGTCCTGTGTCCTATGAACTGCTGGACGATGCAGTGATTTGATTTTTTACATACATGTTTACCCTTTGAGCATACTGTTGATGTGATAACAGTTTTTGATTGCTTGTTAGTAAACTGGGTAAACCCCTCTGCTGCAAGTTTGTGAATTTTTCTGTGAAGGCATCAATATCCATTTGCATCTCTTGACACTTCCTTTCCAAAGTCTGTATAAAACCTCTCATGGTCAGCACCTTCTTTATTGTCAAAATGGTGCCTGTCCTGTCAGTTATCTCTAAAGCTGCTAACTGTTCCTTTGTATTAGTATTCAAAAAATGGATGAGCCTATTAGCTTGCTCAGGCATATTTCGTAATGATGCCCTGGCCCTTTGGATTTTCTCTTGTGCTCTTTCTATTAACTCAATCTGTTCATAGATTGTCTCAATTGACCTCAATTGGTCAGTAATGGACTGGCCAATCTTGGTCCACAAAATTATCTTAATGTCTGCTAGAGGTTTTCGTAAGGTGAGATCCTTTTCCAATGATTTCACCTTGTTTTCCAGGGTCTTTACTTCTCTAGTTTTTTCTGCTACTGTTATCTTTGACTTGTCATAGCTCACCTCCAATTTGGCTAACTTTTCTTTTGTCTCTTTAAGCTCTGACATTTGAGCCTCTAGACCTTTCACTGCTTTCATCATTTCTTCCATCTTCATGTTGGTCTCTGGCTCTGTTGTTAGTGTTGTTGTAGCATCTGTAGTTGTTGTACCTGTTGTTGATGCTGGGATGGTAGGAGGGACTGCTGCTGTACCTGTGGGGGGAGAAGTGGCACTTGTTGGAGCTGCTTCAGGTGGCTGGGAGGTGGACTCTCCCTGCTTCTCTTTAATGGCCTTCTCCAGTGCCTACTCTGTTTTTGCCAATCTTTCATTCATTCTCATTAGCAGACTTACCATGTCCTCTTCCTCCTTTTGTTGTGCAACCTCTGCAGTTTGTGGATGCATTGTTATTGGCAACTTTAGTTGCCTTTTGAGGGCTACAATGTCCTCCTCCTTCTTCTTGATCAGTGCTTTGATGCCCTTTGCATCCTTAGGATTATGCCCCAGCTCGATGATGATTTCTTCTAAGGACTTAATCCTGTTGTCCTTAGCCAAGGAGGAAGCCTTCTCCAATTCTAATTGGGCAGAGGTATTGTGCAATGAATTTTTCAGTTGGTGAGTAATTAATGCCTTATCTGCCAAGGTGGCATACACCATCTCCCTAGTTTGTTTATGTAACTCAATCTGGTCAATTGGATGAATATCCTTGGAGAGAACTTCTAGATTAGTTCTTATATAGTCAGCAGCTGACTGGGGTTGCTATGTCTTGGGCTTGAAGTGGCTGAGGATCATTTTCTTCTCCTGAATATCATAGGCAGCCATTAGCCTATGTTGATTAGTAGGTGTTGTCCTCATCAGTTGATTATAAAGCTGCATCCTTATTGGATCATTTCTAGCTTTTATATCAGTAAAAGTCTTCTTGATGTCCGAGCTTTGTTTTCTTTGAGGCCTGGTGGATGAAACTTCCACGCTATGTTGCCTCTCTAGCTCTTGCTGGAATGAGCTAGCTGAGGTGCCAGGTAGTGGAGATGTTTGTTGCTCAGTTCTTCCCTGCCCTCCCATGGTGCTTGTGGTGTCTTCCACAAATTCCTCTTCTGAATATGGATTCAACCTCTGCCTCTTATCTCCTGTTTGTTCTGATGGTCCACTGGCAGGGGAATCCTCTTCTATGTCTCTCTTTCTGCTCTTTTCCTCATTTTGAGGAGTCTGTAGAATAGGGGCTTCAGATGCCTTGGTTTGAGCCGGGGGAGCTTGCCCTTCACCCTGTTCTTGTGTTGTAGAGGGCTGATCAGCCATGGTCTGTTGTTCTGCATCCATTACCTCCTTGCCCTTTCCTGTTGAGTTGGCCTTTCGTGCTGCTTGCTCTGAGTTCTCAACAAAAGATGTATCCCCTCCAATGTGCTGGGGCAGCTTGAAAGGTACCTGTCCAAAAGAGTCCAGGTCAAGTGTTTTCTCAAGCTCTTTCATTGATTTTTCCAATCTATCTTCCTCAGTCAACTCTTCAAACAATGTGCCCTCTATCCACTCTTGTTGATTGGCATATTGCTGGATTTCAGGGATTGGACTGTGAACATATGCTGGCAGTTTATTTTTGACTTTCCTATAGCTTATAAAATGATTGGGGTCATATGGTGCCCAATAGAAACTCTGTTTTAGTCTGAGTTTCTGCCCTAAAATCTCATCAGCTTCTAACCAGGCTTCCCTCTGATTGAAGGTGAAAGGGCCCAGTTGATTCCTTATCTTAAGTTGTACCTTTTTCTTGGCCTCAAAGAAATGGATTGTATCTGCCTGGATGAATTGTCTAAAGTATTCCAGGGAAAACAAGCGCATTGGCACATATCTTGGCAATTTATAGGGGCTCAGTTGACAACCATATATCCGAATTACAGTGTGATTCTGGTAAAAGTACCAGTCACCTATGCTATAGCTCTTGGAGAGCTGTAGAATTCTCTTCATTTAACCAGAAAGTGTGTCTGGAGGACTTGTTATCAGTAAAGAGGTGACTGGATATATGAATAGATCAATAAATTCACTATAAGTGTAAGGAGAAAAGTAGACATGGTGGAAGACTGGGGTCTAGAAGATAACAGACCTTGGCTCTCCCTTGACATCAAATTTTCTGAGGGGAACTTGAAAACTATCTGGCTCATAATAGAGCAACAAATGGTATATGTATGATGTGTATCTAAACACTTCTTCTCTGTCCATGCTCATGAATTGTTCATGGATCTTATTAGCAATGTAGGTGGCATAGTCATATTTGACAGTAGGGGGCTGTCCTGGAGAAAAAATGGATAACAAGACCAATGTGGTTTCATCTACATATTCACTGGTTTTGAATCCCAAGATGTAGGCTATCATGTCAATGATAAACTTTCCTGCTTCATTGAACCAAGTGTCCAAGTATGGAGGAGGCTCTTGTGGTTGACAATTGGGTTTCATAAATGTTTTGCCAATTCTGGTTATCTCTGCACTTGGCAATTTAGCACCTTGGTCAAGTAGAAATCCCAAGGTAAGAGGAGTCAATGGTTCAGTTGGTTTGAAATGTAGCATCTTATTTATTGGTTCAAGGGTGATATAGAATAGAACTGTCCCAGAATGAGACATCACTGCCTTTTGAGTGGGCTCATAATTTGCATGGCATTGGTGAATGAGCTCAGGAAAAACATTTACACAAGGAAGGTAGTACATGGGCATATTGGACTCCCAAATCCCAAAGATGTCAGTTTTGTTTATATGGTTGTTCTTGATCTCACAAAAGGCCTGGAGATGAGATGTGTTAGCCGTTATATCATTAATTTGGAAATCCTTGTCAGCTAGGGGTAACAACTCTAATTCTTTATGTGGGGCATTGAGAGGGGCCACATTGAGGGCTACTGGAGCAGGGGCTGCCATCTTTATAAGTTCTCAGGTGTTCTTTGAGTAAAATGTAGACTTTTACAGTAGTAGTGGGCAAAAATAGAGGCCCTGGGGATTTTTTCAGAGAATTTTGCAAATTGGAGCTTTGTTTAGACTCTGGTGGGCATAATTTGAAGCCAAAGGGTGAAGATTGAAGGATTTATATAGCAAGGGAGGAGTAGCAATGGTTTCAAGGCCTTTCCCTTAGTAATTACTGACCAAATTGACTTGAGCTCGGCGAAAATTGAAGGGATTTTGCTGAGTGGGGCAGAATTGGCAGTTTGTGTAGCCAAGGATGGGCAAACTAGTAGTTTCAGTGGGAAATTGTGCAAATGGAAGTCAATCAGGGAGCTTGGGAGCAAGATTTAGGTGAATTCTTATTTTTCTCAGCTAGCTGGGTGAATTGTGCAGAGAGGTATGCAATGTGCAGGTTTTTTGGTGGATAAATGGTCCCGGCGGGCTTGTGTGTAGCAACAGCGTGAAATTTCGACCAGTTTCTAGGATTACCAGACAATTTTCACAGTAAAAAATCGAAATTCAAAGGGTTTTTCTCAAGATAATGGTAAATACATATTTTTCACAGTGCACTGGAGTTGCTGGCCGATTGGGAGATGGTTTGCACAGTGGGGCGCCGAGCTAAAGTGGTCGAGGTGGCGGAATGAAAGTTTGCAGGTGAACTCGTCGTCGTTTGCATGCAAAGGCTTAGCAAAGTTACACAGTGAAAATGGTAAAAACAAACGTTTTTATGGGTTTTTTAACAAAAATCATCTTTTTGGCGCTTTTTATGATGATGTCATCATGACGTATAATTTTTTTTCGCGTAGCGAGGGTACGGAAAGTGACGTGGCGGATGATTTGGCGCTGAGGTGGCGATGATGATGTGGTGCTGACGTGGTTGTGACGTCATCGGACGATGTCAGCAATAGGGGGCGAGGGTAGTAAGCAGTTTTATCACACCACTTTTGGGGTGGTAGCTGTATTAAGCAAGGGGTTGCGATACACGCAGGTGAGCGACGCGTGTCCTCGGTACGGTGGCGAAACCGCAATTTTCCCGGGACATATCGTCTCGACGCTGGGGGCATCGCGATACGATTCCGCACTGTCGGATCTAAGGGCCCCGATCCAACGGTCAACGGTGGATGGCAAGTTGCGGGGGCGCGGCATGGGGGGCCGCTTTAATTTTTGTGATTTTGTAAGGTTTTTTGGTGTATTGTGGACTTTGGAAAAGTGTGTTTTTTGGGGGAAAAATGCGAATTTCGGCTATTTTATTTAGCCAGAGGACATACAAGTCCGATGGGCACGTGGAGGGTTGTTATTGGCCCCAGGTGGACCAATAACTCCCTAGCAAAATTTGAAATATGGCTATAGCTAGCCAAGGGTTGGGGTATTTATTTTTGGGGGATTTTCCATGTATTTATATACTAGGGGGGGAAAGCTATACATAGGAGTTATATAATAAGGTTAGTAGGTTAATATGAGTGTGGGGGATGGGTTTGTATGGTTTAGGCTAAGTTTTGTAGAGTGAAAACTTAGGCCAAGGGGGAATGGAAGGATGACAAGTGGTGAAGTTTAGGAAACTTTGGTAAGATGGAATAGAGACTTTTTACACAAGAAATGTGGCTTGTTTTGCCTAGGTGAAACATATTTTCACTTAGTTTTGCTATGGGATGAAGTGGACTAAGGGTAATGAGCAGATCTCATTGCCCTTGGGGGGAATGTTAGTGAGTGTTTCTTGGGAAAATGGGGAGGGGAATTAGTCATGCTCCATTTGTTTTGTAGCCACCTTGCCATGGTACCTTATGATTTTATGAGATGACAACTTTTTCCCAAGGAGAAAATTGCTCACAAACCGTACTCCTATACCATCAAAACTGCTTACCCAACCTAGTATACCTAACATTTTCTCTTCATTTTTCATTGGGTGCACTTGAACTAGCAAACCTTGATTCTTCTCTTTTTCTTTTAGCTGCCCTCCTATCTAAGTCTACCCTTATTTCTTCCAGGGCTCAGATTAAGCTGTTGAGACCCTTTGCTTCTCTACCTGACTACTTGCCTGCCAAGCTTAAACTATTTGTGCAGACCTTTATTCTCTATTCTAAGACAAGTGAAATTCAAACATGATCTAGCCATGATTAAGCTGTCTCGCTAATCACCAATTGTGGCAAGAGTTAACCACCTATACATAGTGAAGATTCATCAACATATGGAACCTTTGCAGCATAAAAAGGATGAACATATTTGGCACTTCCCTAGTCAATCATGAAAAATGAAACCCTATTGGTATAAGAAGCTAACAGTGGCTCCACTTGGGGATGGATTTTCCTAGTGAAAAGTCAAGAACAGCAGGTCAGATGGCCTTATCGTTAGGTCCTTGCTGTATTCTGAAATTTATCCTTTGTTGTTCACAAATGGCTCCCCTGCAGTACCTGTATTTCTCATGGACTCACTCCAAAATTGTAGCTCTATTTTGGGTAGTTTGTTTGATCATTTCTCACCATTTTCACAACTCCCAAGTCTGATTCTTTAGCTTCTTCTGATATGCTAAAATGCAAGACCCAAATGTGGCACAATTCCTTGCTTTTTCTTCAAAATTTGCTGTAACTTATTCCTTATCCTATTACTGTAATAAACTTTAGAAAGTAAACACTACTATGTACAAGTTGAAGTGCTGCTATTCTTGACAAGGTGGCTGAAAATAGTGCTTCAGCATTATGCCATTGATTGGTCCACCATCTACCTCTGTACCATCCAGACTTTTTAAAAAGTAGGTGTTGTTTCCTTGTACAGTCTGAATGATAAATGGTCCTCTCCATAAGAAATCAATTTTTCCATGTTTTCCTTTATCTTCTCTTCTGGAATCCCACTTCAGAACTTTATCCCCAATGAAAAAATCCTCTACTTTGGTTCTTTTGTCAAATATATTTTTAAGTTTTTCTTGTAGGACTTGGGCTCTGTGGTAGACCTCTTCTCTTGTCTGCTGCAAGTAAATGGTTTGATTGATCCTTCTCTATATATCATTAGGTTCTACTTGTACCTCTTGTAGCAGCTTTATCACTGGGATTCCCAAAGAAGAAGGGAAAACTGCCTCCATTCCATAAACCAATTGATAGGGGCTGGTCCCAATAGATCTCTTGGTGGTCAATTTGTCTGCCCATAGGGCATTCACAAGCTTTTTATGCCAGTTCTTCTTGTTCTCCTCCAAGACTTTCTTAATAATGTTGATCAAACTCTTGTTGGAGGATTCAGCTAGGCCATTACCTTGAGGGTAATAGGCTGTGGAATGGCCCAAGGTAATGTGGTATTTATGACATAAATTAATCATTTTATTAGATTTAAGGGAAGCAACATTGTCTGTAATAATTTTCTCCCGGCAGCCAAGCCTAGACAAGATGTTGGTTTCAAGGAATTGAATGATTACTGAGTCATTGGCTTGTCTGCAAGGGATGGCCTCTATCCACTTGGTAAAATAATCTGTAGCAGTCAAAATCCACTTGTGTTGGCCATAGGATGAAGGGTGGATTTCCCCAATGAAGTCTAAACCCCATTGTTGAAATGGTTTCTCAGTGGAAATGGGCTTGAGGGGAAGAGGCAACAAATTTTTCTTGCCTTCAAAGATTTGGCATTTGTGGCAAGAAGTTACATACTTTTTTGCATCAGCAAATACAGTAGGCCAATAAAATCCTGCCCTTAGGATTTTATCAGCAGTTGATTTCCAATACAAATGTCCACCACAATCCCCTGCATGAAATTCTTTGAGTACTCTGTCAGTTTCTTCTTTGATTAGACAATTTAATAAAACACCTTCATGGTTTTTCCAAAAGAGAACATTATCTAAAATGTAGAACTTAGAAGCCTTCATTTTCAAAAATCTTTTCTTAGTTCTGGATAATCTTGGAGGAGCTTGCCGGTTTAATAACACAAAATATATGTTAGAATACCAAGATGATTGTAAAAAGGCTTGATTGATCTATGGAGTCGCCATCTCTTGCTCATTATCTAGTTGATTTATGTCAAGGGATTGAAAGTTAGTTTTAGTCATGAGTTTAGCTAGTCCTTGTCCTTTTATCAGTTTTGTTGGTTTAATTTCAATGTCATATTCTAGTATGGTAGCTATCCATTTGCCCCTTTTGCCTTCAATGCCTTCTTGGGTCAATATGTCTTTAATAACAGTGTTGGGCACATAAGCAGTCACATGGGAGTACAAGATGTAAACTCTAAAGTCGTTGATGGCCTTCACAAGGGCATATGCTTGTTTCTCCATGATTTGATATTTAAGTGGAGCACCTCTGAGGGATTTGCTGAAGAAAGCTATGGGTTTTTCACATTCCTGGCCATCTTTTTGTAGCAAAACAACAACAATTGTATGTTCTGATGCAAATGAGAATATGATAAAGTCTTTGTCAAAATTAGGGCTTGTGAGGACTGGTGTTTGAGTTAAAGCTTGTTTGATTTCTTCAAAGGCTTGCTTAGTTTCCATTGTCCACTTGACCTTTGAGTCCTTTTTGAGCATGTTGTTTAGCAATCTTATTAGCTCAGCTAGATTTGGTATGAATCTCCTAAGAGAGTTGATTTTTCCCAAAAAGGCTTGTAGTTCTTTAATGTTTATGGGGTGAGGGACATGTAGGATGGCTTGTATTCTGTCTGGGTCAATTCTAATGCCTTCTTTAGAGATGATATGGCCCAATAATTTTCCTTCTTCTAGGCCAAACAAGGACTTCTTTGGGTTTAATGATATGCCATATTTCCTGCAGATTATGAATACTTGCCTTAGATGATCTAGGTGCTCTTGATCTGATTTGGAGAAAGCTGTAAGGTCATCTAGGTAAATGACTAAAAAGTCATGGATTTCTTTAGCAAAAGCAATATCCATGG
>APFE031573944.1:2737-25491 GCA_000404065.3 Pinus taeda | reverse complement strand
TATAATCAACATTTTTTTAATTAAATTGTTCTAAGTTACAATCAATACATTTAAATCAATTTCTAAGTTTGTAATTAATACATTTATATAGAATGAAAATTTAACCATAATAACAATTTAACCTTTTGCCTCTTAGGTATTCCCTTTCCCTGCTTCGAGGGTATCCTATTTATGTTTTCATAGAAAATGTTATTTAAGGGTAGATTCCTCTCGAAACCTTCTTTGTATGTCCAACAAGTGTTTATTATTACATCATCTATATAACACTTGTAAAAACATACCATGTGTTTATTCTTATGTCATGTGTATCAACTACCTGTGACACATGTTTATTATTACATCATCTATATAACACTCGTAAAAACATACCATGTGTTTATTCTTATGTCATCTGTATCAACTACCTGTGAAACAAACTTGACATGACCAGCTTTGATAATAATTAAAGTATATGTACAACCTTCTTTCACCTCCATTCCATATTAATTTAAGTCCATTCTTGTTTATTTTTATAGATCCTTCAGACTACTACATCATATTATAATTCTAAGTCCATTCTTGTTAGTATTTGTAAAATCAATTATAGTTTCTTATGGACAGGTGCTAGATCTTTGATAATAATTAAAGTATATACACAACCTTCTTTCACCTATATAACACTTGTAAAAACATACCATGTGTTTATTCTTATGTCATGTGTATCAACTACCTGTGACACATGTTTATTATTACATCATCTATATAACACTCGTAAAAACATACCATGTGTTTATTCTTATGTCATCTGTATCAACTACCTGTGAAACAAACTTGACATGACCAGCTTTGATAATAATTAAAGTATATGTACAACCTTCTTTCACCTCCATTCCATATTAATTTAAGTCCATTCTTGTTTATTTTTATAGATCCTTCAGACTACTACATCATATTATAATTCTAAGTCCATTCTTGTTAGTATTTGTAAAATCAATTATAGTTTCTTATGGACAGGTGCTAGATCTTTGATAATAATTAAAGTATATACACAACCTTCTTTCACCTATATAACACTTGTAAAAACATACCATGTGTTTATTCTTATGTCATGTGTATCAACTACCTGTGACACATGTTTATTATTACATCATCTATATAACACTCGTAAAAACATACTATGTGTTTATTCTTATAACCCTGTGAAACAAACTTGTATCAACCCTGTGAAACAAACTTGACATGACCAGCTTTGATAATAATTAAAGTACATGTACAACCTTCTTTCACCTCTATTCCATATTAATTTAACTACACAACCTTCTTTCACCTCTATTCCATATTAATTTAAGTGTTTATTTTTATAAGTCCATTCTTGTTTATTTTTATAGTTCCTTGAGACTATTACATCATATTAAACTTTTACAATGTAAATTATTGTTCTTGCCATATACAAACAATCTGGTTTTAATATTGACTCACCAATATGTATATATATATAACTGGTTTCATGTAAGTGTTTCTTATCCTTAATGTTTGTTGCATGGACATTAGCTATAGCCATATAAAACTTAGATTACTTCCACTTATTTGATGTGGTATAATTAGTTTATTATATAGTGAATAAAATTTTGGGTTATATAATTTTAGAACTTTTATTTTATATGGATTTGAGTATGCTTTAAAACTATTTTTGTTTGGTTAAGAGTTGGTTTTCTTTAGATATAAGGAAAACTGTTTGTTCGTTTTCTTTAAACACAAGGAAACAAGTTTGTGTTCTTTAGATATAAGGAAATAGATTAAGGCTCAAGACCCAAAGGCATATGGTTTTCTTTGAATAATAATGATGAGTCAACCTGCTTTAACCCAGAAATTGCTGTCCGCGCTAGTGATTTGAAAACTCAGTTATAATAAGTTTTCCCACATGTAAAAAAAATTCTAAAAACCTCATCACTTTATCCTGAAACTCTACCCTCACATATAGGTTTTATCTTGAACGGTGTCTATTAAAAGAAGCTTGATCTACTGTTCCCATGAAACCTAGGGTTTTCAAATAGGGTTTAACGTGTTGTGATAATTTAAATTGTGTTCTTTGGTTTTCTCCCATTCTCCACTAGTCTTCCTTTAACTGTCACAATTGGCAGTGGAGACCAGGCAATAACAGGTGTAGCATGAACACCAAGCTACACTTCCTCCAACTGTCATTAGTAAATCTTTGTTGCTGCTACCTATTGTGGAGACGAGGCAATAGCAGGTGTACCATGAACACCAAGCTACACTTCCTCCAGCTGTATTAGTAAATCTTTGTTGCTGCTACCTGTTGTGAAAGGAGGTTTTTCTCAGCGACATAATATCATTTCTTCAAAGGTATAGTTATCGCTACAGTCTCGGCAAATTTTTCATTCCTACTATGTTATTTCTCCTCCATTCACATTATTTATATATAATTGTGTTTTTCGTTTTTAATTCACAGGTTGTAGATCCAGGGTTTGAGCTCATTTTAGCGTGGTCATGAAGGAATACAGTTCAGTACTCCTTTTGCTAATTTTACAGTAAGGTCATTGGTAGAGTCTCATGTTGTAACCCTACCATGGTCCTTTCTATTTTAGAGTATATCTCTTTATTTACTGACATAGGGTATCTCTGTATATATTATTCTTTTAATGAAGACAGGGTTTTCACCCAGTCAGAAACCTAGGGTATCTCTGTATATATTACTCGTTTTTAAAATGAAGACAGGGTTTTCACCCAGTCAGAAACCTTAGCAAAAAAAAATTATAACTCTCAGTGAGGGTTGTTCAACTACTTGTCATTTGATTGCCAAAAATTCCTATGGTCATTTTCAAAAATGTAGAGACTATTCTTTGGTTTCTTTTTCGAAATATCTAGTGAGGATTTTGGAATTTGTTTGTGACTTTTCTCTAAAACACTTTAACACACTTAGTGTAGTTGACTAATTTACCACGGTTTTCGTCATTTCTTCACGGTTTGTTTTTGGTTTTTTTTTAATTCATTTTTGGCTCTTGTTGTAAAAAAAATTACACTGTTCTTATTAATATTAATTTATTATCGTATAATTCCTCTCAGAAGGTAATTTCATACCAATTCCATATCTTCAGAAGGTAATTTCATAACATACTTGCTGGTCATTCTTGTTTTTATTACTATTTTAACTGTTAGAAATTTTCTCATACGTACTAAATTCTCTTCTATTTGTATCTAAGTATTCAATGTTATCTGGTTCGATTCGATTGTTCTTCGTATATAATAGCGTTTTATACTGGAATGTATTCACTTCACTTGACAGGGCAAATCAACTTTCACATCTTTACCAATAGATGAATTTTTATAAAAAAGTAAAATTATTGTTTGATAGATTTTTATACTTTGATATAATGCAGTTGTCTATAATGCGACTTTTTGGAAGCCTTTTCGGTGGGTTTTTCCAGTCAAAATCCGCCAGCAATTTATTGGAATCGCAAGTTTGGTACCTAGTTTCTGCACAATCAAAGCGTCCTAGGGGTTTTTCAGGGTGCCGAATCCAAAGATGCAGTTAAAAAACCATTTTAACTGCAACAAATCAAGATTTAACCTCAATTTCTTCTATCGGATTCCGTCACCGGAATCTCCAAAAAGTCGCATTATAGACAACTCCTTACATAATATCTTCAATAGACACAGTAATCTATGAAATGATAGGAAAATAGAAACTGATTTTTGTTCTTAACATGAAATAATAATAATAAACAGAGTGAGAAAACATTAATTAATAATAATTTTGGAAAATGTGGCCAATTATTTGGCTCCTCCCAACCTTGACACAACAAATAATGCTTGTCTCCCATGAGAAAATCAGGTCTACAATTGTTTTTATGTCCATTATTCCTTGCCTCTCTTGACTCTCTCTAATTCTACTCTCAAAGTAATTGAGTCAAAAGCTCGAGAATTTTCATATAATATCCTTCTACCACTTTTTGGGTGGTTGCTAATTGCGCCCACCTCACCAATAGGTGGCAATAGTTCTCATTAATGTACTCTTTTTTTATGTCCATTATTTCTTGCCTCTCTTAACTCTCTCTAATTCTACTCTCAGAATAATTGAGACAAACACTGGAGAATTTTCAAATAATATCCTTCTACCAATCTTTGGGTGGTTACTAATTGCCTCCACCTCACCAATAGGTGGCAATAGTTAACTGCTCATTAATGAGCTCTTGTCTCTCACATCTGAGGACAACTTCATGTCTTTTAAGAGACATTTAATTGACCAATATCATAATTGCAAAATTAAATCTAATCACCTAGATTAAAACGCTAAGACTTGCTGTTAGATAATAATAATTTTCTTAAATCTAATCACCTAGATTAGAAGCCTAGGACTTGTTGATATTTAATAATAATTTTCTGAAATTTCTCTTTCAGTCATCTGTACTTAACCATTAATTTCCCATATTTTTCTTTATTCAAAAAATAGAAATAATTTTCTGAAATTTCTATTTTAGTCATTTGTACTTAACCATTAATTTCCCATATTTTTCTTTATTCAAAAAATAGAAACATCTAATTAAAATTTTAATTTCCCATATTTTTCTTTATTCAAAAAATAGAAATAATTTTCTGAAATTTCTATTTTAGTCATTTGTACTTAACCATTAATTTCCCATATTTTTCTTTATTCAAAAATTAGAAACATTTAATTAAAATTTTACATCAATTATTATCAGTATTAAATTTTGTTGATAATTAAAGTTTTTTCAATATCTTTCACTTTAACTAAGAATAAAATTATGCACATTTAATTACAAGGGATTTTCTCTTTCAATCATTTGTACTTAACCATTAATTTCCCATATTTTGCTTTATTCAAGAAATAGAAACATCTAATTAAAATTTTACATCAATTATTATCAGTATTAAATTTTTTTGATAATTAAAGTTTTTCCAATATCTTTCACAATAAAATTATGCACATTTAATTACAAGGGGTTTTCTCTTTCAGCCATTTGTACTTAACCATTAATTTCCCATATTTTTTTTATTCAAAAAATAGAAACATCTAATTAAAATTTTACATGAATTATTATCAGTATTAAATTTTGTCGATAATTAAAGTTTTTCCAATATCTTTCACTTTAACTAAGAATAAAATTATGCACATTTAATTACAAATTTTATCAATCAAGGGGATATCAAATCTTTCCCAATTTGACATCGTCCGAGTGTCAATTCTAGTTAACCCAACAACCACGTTTTTTAAGGGTTATTCAAGCTGATGCAGGAGCATCTAGCTAGGGCACCATGACCGGGTGTTAGTCTCCACCAAGGTGGAAAGCTTTATTAACGAAATGGTTTCTTTATGTTTAGTTTGTCAATGTAGTATGTAGGACTTTGTTTTTCTTTTAATCTCAGTATTAGTTAGGGATAGTTTAGTCGGTTAGGGTCAATGTTTTGTTTGTCCTTACTAAACTATAGCTTAATAATTGTTATTTCATTTTAGAGGAAAAAGATAAATATGTCTAATGTAAATCTTGCAGTATAGGCAGAACCGAATATAAGAACAGTTATGTAACTAATAGAATAGCAACTAAAAAAATAACTACACACAGTTCATATAACTGTGGACAGAAGATATAAATGTAAAATTGAAAATCATTCAAGGGGTTCAGCATACAAGTATCCATAATAAAAGAGCAGACAATTTATTCGAATCCATCTGTGTAACCATAATATTTCTTTATTGTTTCCTATTCATCGAATAACCAGAATAATCGACATAGTGCATGCAGACTATCTTGTTTAAAGGAACAGAGTTCAAACGATAAAGATTGTATCGAATTCCCAGAATGAGGGTTGGTAACCCATTAAGAGAATTCATGACCAAAATGGACAAGAACAATTGCAAAAAAATTCGGGCGAATTAAGCACATACACACAGTCATAAAAGCCACAGAATACTTTCTCAATTTCGAATCTGTCCACCTGAACAAACACGAGTATGTCTACTACGTTTTTTTTAGTCATTGAAGTAACTACGAAAAAAACCACAGTGCAGCCACGGTTCCATCATTTTTCCTCTTAAGAATTATTTAAAATAGTCAAGGAAACCGCACAAGGTAACCAGGCACAATTCGAGGGCGTCCAAGCCAAAACAAGAGAAATAACAGTCGAACAAACACAGTTAAAACAGAGGTATTTCAAAGCCAACGATTTCTCTGTATTTTCTTTCCAATTATAACATGAAATGCCTGTACATACATAACAATGGCCGAGCATAACCTACAAGCAGTCACAAGCCTAACGGCCAACAAACCCTAGACGAGGGTTTTCGAGACGACTCCCATCATATATGAATTTACAGAAAACAAGCATCGAAACTCAATAAGGCCTACATTAAAAATGAACCAGGAAACTTGACTATAGCAGAGGGACACCAATGAACAAGTATTGAGGAAACCGAACCATCAGGACCTACAGGCCCTAACATCAAAACAAAAATTGATGATGGTGACAAAGCCTACCAAGAAAAAGCTGAGGTGACCACGCCAGGCACACCCATCTGCAAACCCTCAACCTGCAAGAGAACCAGGACAAGATTGTGAGCATAATTGTCGACCATGGAAGGAAAAAGAAGCGAATAAGTGCGAGAGGGATTATTTTCCTTACCTTGAGGGTTCGCAACGTAGACAGAGCACAGGCCATTGAGCCACGAATCTCGGATATTGACAGAGACAAAGGAGCAAGTTCATTAGAAACAGAACAACAAAGAGAGCAAAGTGAATCATAGACGGATGAAGTTACTTGAAGTGAAGTTGAAGACAGGAGAGTGCCACCGCTTTGGAACCTGGATGCATGCACAAAAACCACTGAGATTTACCAGCAAAACAACCTCATAACAGAACAATGACTGTGGAATGAAGACAAGGTTAGAAACTGCTCAAGAACTGTAAACAAATACTCACACAGGCAACAGAACTACCATTCTGTGTGCAAAGAGCCAAGACCAAAAATTACCCAGTTGAATGCAAGTGCCAATCGCTCAGGCAGAGTAGCCCCTGACTAGCACGCACATTAGTTGCAACGTAACCTCATACACAAGCAGCATAAGCAGTACCAGAAGAAACCGTCAGCACTATGAAACAAATAGCAGAAATGACCAAGCGACAATAGGAGGGAAGGTTTTGGCAAGAACGAGGAGCAGGAAACGCAAACCAGGGCGCCAGTACAGAGTAATAACTGCAGTCATAATTGTCACCTTACCAAAGTCCAGAAATATCTGAGGTCATGTCACAAACCACAATTTAATCCACAGTTTAATCATTGTTTAAATCATTTAATTAGTGATTAACATAACAGTGTGTTAAGTCCAATCTTTATTGTGTGGAATCATGTGGAGTGTTGGGTTGGTCCCATCATAGTGGTATCAAAGCAGGATTTAGAATTGGCTGGAGAAATGGAGGTAGGGAGGAGAGGTCGTGGAAGAGGTGTTCGAAGGATAGCAGAGGAAGGATTGAGAGAAAAGATCAGGATTCTTACTACTTGTTTGGATGTAATTGAAGCAGGGAGAAGAATGGATCCAGAGATAGATGATGATAGCGAAGAGGAAGCTGTAGCGGCAACAGATGGATCGAATGGAGAAGGCTGAGAAATGAGACTGTTGAGGTCGGTATTATTAGGAAGCATTAAACCCCAACCAAAACTCCCAAATTATGATGGCAGTCTGTCCACAAAGGTTCTGTTGGACTGGATCAGTGAGTTGGATAAGTATTTCGAGTGTGAGGAGGTCAGTGAAGACCGTAGAGTTAAGTTCATTGTGACAAAGTTGAAGGGACACACAGCCCTGTGGTGGGACAGTGTCCAAACAGAGAGAAGGAGGTTGAACAAGTTTCCGATCAAGAATTGGTCAAGGATGGTGGCCAAGTTGAAAGGCAGATTTCTGCCTAAGGATTATCAAATTGCATTACATAGGCAAGTGCAGAACTTGAAACAGATAGGGATGATAATAAGGGAGTACACTGAAGAGTTTTATCGAGTGAACTTAAGGGTCAGTTATACAGAGGATACCCCGAATAAGACAACCAGGTATGTAAATGGTTTAAGGCTAGAAATCTTAGATGAAATTAGTATTCTTTCTCCGAAAAACATTGAAGAAGCATATCAGAGTGCTATGAAAACTGAAGAGAAAATTACTAGAAAACAAAATGCCAGGAGAGAGTGAGGAACCGTTAAAGGAAGAGGCTAGTCTTATGGTAGAGGGTGAACTGCTAGTAGTAATGAGGAAGGCAACAGTTCTAAAACTACCGGAACAACAGAAAAAGGTGACAACACGAGAGGTGGTAGGCCATAGCAGTGAGGCAAGAGAAATGGCCAAGGCAGAGGAGCTGGTTATCAATGTTACAGGTGTCACATGTGGGGGCACAGATCATTTGAGTGTCCTGAGGCAGAACAAGCTAGACAGAGGGGTGCGTATGTCGCATAGCCAGAGGAAGCAGAGGCACCTCCCCAAGAAGCTGAAAATGCTCGAGAAACAAGGGAAGCCCTAGTTTTGAACAAAGTATTGTTGAAACCAGCCAAAGAAATAGTTGAACAAACTCAGTGGAAAGCTTTGTTTCGGACGGTTTTTACGTCATACGGTAAGTGCTGTAAGCTGATTATTGACAGCGGAAGTACATATAACTTGGTGGCCACAGAGATGGTGGAAAAGTTGGGGTTGAAGCGGTTGAAACATCCCACCCCTTACAAAGTTTCATGGCTACAAAAAGGCCATCAATTGCTGGTAGATAAGCAATGCGAAGTGGAGTTTCATATCGGTAGATATAAGGATAAGGTCATTTGGGACATAATGCCGATGGATGTATGTCACATACTGCTAGGCAGGCCATGGCAGTATGATAGGAAGGTGGTACATGACAGGAAGACAAATTGTTATAAGTTTGTCAAGGATGGGATCAAGCACACGCCTGTGCCCATCAAGGAGGAAGAAACAATAGGGAAATGTGAGACAAAAGTATTGTTAATGAGTGGAAAACAGTTTCTTAAACAAGTTGAGGACAGCGAGGTGAGATATGCTGTTATAAGAAGAGAAAAGATGGTACTTCTACACACAGAGGTGTCAGATTTTCCCACAGAAATTCAGTAGATGTTGTAGGAGTTTACCGATATAGTGGTGGATGACTTGCCAGATAAACTACCCCGCAAAAGGAGCATAAGTCACCATATTGACTTCATACCTAGAGCAAGTTTGCCAAATAAGGCAGCATATCAGATGAGCCCCAAAGACAATGAGGAGATTAGAAAGCAGGTGTAGGAACTGCTAGACAAAGGGTTGATAAGGGAGAGTTTGAGCCCTTGTGCAGTTCCAACGATTCTCGCTCCCAAGAAAGGAGGAGAACGGCAGATGCGCACAGACTCGAGGGCCATCAATAAGATCACCATCTAGTACAGATTTCCACTGCCATGGATGGACGACATGATGGATTGCCTAAGTGGGGTATCATATTTTTCTAAGATAGATTTAAAGAGTGGGTATCATCAGATTCAAATTAGAGAGGGAGATGAGTGGAAGACAACCTTCAAGAGTAATGAGGGACTGTATGAGTGGCTGGTTATGCCATTCAGACTGAGCAATGCACCCAGTACCTTTATGCGATTAATGAATGAAATGCTAAAAGAATACATTGGGAAATTTTTGATAGTGTACCTGGACGACATATTAATTGTTAACAAGACAAGGGAGGAACACTTTTGACACGTTTGAAAAGTGCTGGAAAAATTGCAGCAGAATAAGCTACTGATAAATCTGAAAAAGTGTACTTTTATGTAGAAAGAGTTGGTTTATTTGGGCTTCGTAGTAGCAGAAAATGAGCTGAAGATGGATCCATAAAATATTACAACGATAGTCAATTGGCCATCCTTGAAAAGCTTATTTGAGGTACATAGTTTTCATGGGTTGGCGAGTTTTTACTGGAAATTTATAAGAAATTTTAGTGAAATTTGCACACTTATGTTGGACACTATCAAAAAAGCCAGTCAACCTTTTCGATGGACTGATGCAGTAGAGAGGGGTTTTTAGTTAAAGAAAAAGATCACATAGAGACCGATCTTGAGATTTCCAGATTTTAGAAAGTTTTTTTAGGTTCGCTGTGATGCTAGCGGTATGACTATTGGAGCTATACTTAGCCAGGAGGATAAACCTGTTGCATTTTTTAGTGAGAATTTAAATGAAAGTAGGCAGAGATATTCATCCTACGACAAGGAATTCTATGCTATCATCCAAGCACTGAAGTATTGGAGACACTATTTGCTGGGAAATGAATTTTTTTTCTTCTCGGATAATTCTGCACTACAGTATGTGATGCAACAACACAAGCTGAATCACAAACATGCCAAGTGGGTGGAATATTTGCAAAGTTTCACCTTTGTGTTAAAACACATTAGCGGGCAGGCCAACAAGGTGGTGGATGCGTTGAGTAGGAGGGCCTTACTATTGTAGGAGAGTACTGTACAAATGTTGGGTTTTGAGCACTTGAAATATTTATATCAGACTGACACAGATTTTAAGGAGGCTTACAAAGTGTGCCAAAATCCCTTGGTGAGAGACAATAGTCCATGGTTGGACTATAACTTGTAGGAGAAACTGTTGTTTAGAGGGGGACAGTTATGCATTCCTAAATGCTCAATGAAAGAGAATATTATTCGAGAGAAACACAGTGGAGGTCTAGCCAGACATTTTAGCGTAGACAAGACACTTGAGCAGCTCAGCCATTTTTACTTTTGCCCAAAAATGCGAAGGGATGTACAGCAATTCGCGACCAGATGTAAAGTGTGCCAATTAGCAAAGGGTCACAGTCAAAACACGGGACTATATACACCATTGCCTATTCCAAGTAGACCATGGGACTCAGTTAGCTTGGACTTCGTCTTGGGTCTACCAAGGACACAGCGGGGTTATGACTCGGTGATGGTAGTAGTAGACCGGTTTTCGAAGATGGTGCATTTCATCCCTTGCAGAAAAACCAACGATGCCACTCACGTGGCCCACTTGTTATTTACAGAGATTGTCAAGCTACATGGTTTGCCTAAATCTATTCTTTCTGACAAGGATGTGAAGTTTACAAGGCACTTTTGGTGCACCCTGTGGAAGAAGATTGATACGCAGTTGAGTTACAGTTCTTCTTATCACCTGCAAACTGACAGACAAACAGAGGTGGTAAAAAAAAGTTTGGGGAACCTACTACGAAGCTTGATTGGTGAGAATTCGCGGATGTGGGATCGAGTACTTGCTTAGGAAGAGTTTGCTTATAACGACTCGCCCAATTGCAACACGAGTTGCAGTGCTTTTCAGATCTTGTACGGCATGCATCCTCGTAGAGTGCATGAGTTGCGAGACCTCAGACAGCAAGAAAGGTGAATTGCAGATGGGGAAGATTTCACTAACGCGATAAGATATTTTCATGAGTAGGTGAAAATTAAATTGCAGGACAACAGCCAAAAATATAAACAGCAAGAAGATTTGAAATGAAGGGAAGTGCAGTTTAATGTGGGAGATGAAGTCCTCATGGATTTGCGCAAGGAACGCTTCGCTATAGGTGCATACAACAAGCTGAAGTACAACAATATAAGTCCCTGCAAAGTTCTTCGGCAATTTTCAGCGAATGCCTATGAGATACAGCTACCACCAGGAATAGGCATTTCACCCATCTTCAATGTATTAGACCTATTTCCGTACACTGCTGACCCAAAAGAAGAAGATAGAACCACGGCCTACTTGGGACACCCAAGATGGAAGTGGAACTTGGATGAGATAAATGCCTTACGTTCAGCCTCCCGAGATCGAGAGAATCCTCGACACTCAGGTGGCCAAACGAACTCGGCGGAAGGAGTATCTGCAATACCTAGTCAAGTGGAAGAACCATCCTATCGAGGACAATTCGTGGCTTGATGCCAGACAAATAGAGCAGGCGGGTTCTTCAGTCGAGAAGCTCATGGACCGGAGTCATGATTTCTTTTTGTCCCGGGAGCTTGATGCAGGAGCATCCAGCTATGGCACCATGACTAGGTGTTGGTCTTTGCCAAGGTAGAAAGCTTTATTAACGAAAAGGTTTCTTTATGTTCAATTTGTCAAAGTAGGATGTAGGACTTTGTTTTTCTTTTAATCTCAGTATTAGTTGGGGACAGTTTAGTCAGTTAGGTTCAATGTTTTGTTTGTCCTTAATAAACTATAGTTTAATAATTGTTCTTTCATTTTAGAGGAAAAAGATAAATATGCCTAATGTAAATCTTGTAGTACAGGCAGAACCGAATATAAGAACAGTTGTGTAACTAATAGAATAGCAACTAAAAAATAACTACACACAGTTCAGATAACTGTGGACAGAAGATATAAATGTAAAATTGAAAATCATTCAAGGGGTTCAACATACAATTATCCATAATAAAAGAGCAGACAATTTATTCGAATCCATCTGTGTAACCATAATATTTCTTTATTGTTTCCTATTCATCGAACAACCAGAATAATTGACATAGTGCATGCAGACTATCTTGTTTAAAGGAACAGAGTTCAAACGAAAAAGACTCTATCGAATTCCTAGAATGAGGGTTGGTAACCCATTAAGAGAAGTCACGACCGAAATGAACAAGAACAATTGCAAAAAGTTCGAGCGAATTAAGCACATACACACAGTCATAAAATCCATAGAATACTTTCTCAATTTTGAATCCATCCACCTAAACAAACACGGGTATGTCTACTACGTTTTTATTTTTAGTCATTGAAGTAACTATGAAAACAGCCACAGTGTAGGCATGGTTCCATCATTTTTCCTCTTAAGAATCATTTAAAATAGTAAAGGAAACCGCACAAGATAACCAGGCACAATTCAAGGGCATCCAAGCCAAAATGAGAGAAATAACAATCGAACAAACACAATTAAAACAGAGGTATTTCACAGCAAACAATTTCTTTGTATTTTCTTTCCAATTATAACATGAAATGCCTGTACATACATAATAGTGGTCGAACATAACCTACAAGCAGTCACATGCCTAACAGCTAACAAACCCTAGACGAGGGTTTTGGGGACGGCTCCCATCATATATGAATTTACAGACAACAAGCATCGAAACTCAATAAGGCCTACATTAAAAACAAAGTAGGATGCTTGACTACAGCAGAGGGACACCAGTGAACAAGTATTGAGGAAACCAAACCATCAGAACCTATAGCCCCTAACATCAAAACCAAAATTGATGACGGTGATAGAGCCTACCAAGCAAAAGCCGAGGTGACCATGCCAGGCACGCCCATCTGCAAACCCTCAACCTACAAGTGAACTAGGACAAGATTGTCAGCATAACTGTCTACCATGGAAGGAAAAAGAAACGAATAAGTGCATACATAGAATGGGATTCTTTTCCTTACCTAGAAGGTTTGTAGCATAGACAGAGCGTAGGCCATTGTGCCATAAATCTCGGATACCAACTGAGACAAAGGAGCAAGTTCATTACAAACAAAGCAACAAAGAGAGAAAAGTGAATCATGGACGGACGAAGTTACCTGAAGTGAAGTCGAAGACAGGAGAGTGCCACTGCTTTCCAACCTAGATGCATGCACAAAAACCACTGAGATTTACCAGAAAAATGACCTCATAACAGAACAATGACTGTGGAATGAAGACAAGGTTAGTAGTTGCACAAGAACTGTAAACAAATACTCACATAGGCAACAGAACTACCATTCTGTGTTCAAAGAGCCAAGACCACAAATTACCCAGTTGAATGCAAGCGCTAATCGCTCAGGCAAAGTAGCCCCTGATCGGCGTGCACGTTAGTTGCAACGTAACCTCATACATAAGCAGCATAAGCATTACCAGAAGAAACCCTCAGCACCAATAAACGAAGAGCAGAAATGACCAAGCGACAATAGGAGGGAAGGTTTTGGCGAGAACGAGGAGCGAGAAACGCAAACCAAGGCGCCAATACAAAGTAATAACTACAGTCATAATTTCCACCTTCTCAATTATGTGATGTTGATTTCTATATTTTTTGGCAATCTTTTTTCTCACATAGGCATGTTTACTAGTTTCTAGTCTTTTATCATGATGTTTTTTGTGCATGTTGATAATTGGGTTTCCCGATTTAAGCTTGAATTGTCAGGGCAAGCCCTGTGGAGAGAAAGGGTTTTGGAAAATGATCAGGGCCAAGTCTACGGACTTAGGGCTCGAAAGGGTATGGGGGACACCATTCTTATTCTGGTGATACTTCCCACCTCCAGAGGGTTATTAATTATATATGTTTTCTGGCTCGGGTGGTGGAATTTTAAAGGGACACAACGTTGTTCGGCGTTGCATTTATTTTTCCGGCCATTCATTTAGTTAATTCTTGTTTTTCGGGTGGTTCTCTGTACAAATTATATTCCATGTCTACTTATGTTATCTTTACTTTTGGCCTATGTACAATGGGTTGGATCACGAGCATGGGAAAGTGGGAGAAGGGTGAAGAAAAGGGGCCTGACCTTAGCAGACTTGGTGAAGTCTCAACCTTGTGGTGGAGCCTCGGGTCGAGGCAGAAGAGGTAGAAGACACCAAGAAGATAAAGGAAAAGATGTAGATCCTTCTTCCAGCCAGACCGAGTGGCAGAGGACTGAGTGGCAGGAGACTACACGGCAGCCGACTGCGCAGTAGGGGAAGATGCAGAGGGGGACTGCGTAGCAGGGGATTGTGCGGAAGGAGACTGTGCAGCAAGGGACTACGCGACAAGGGATGACATAATAGATGGGTCAAAAAACAAATTATGAAAATCTTCAGGCCATGGTCAAGGCTTACTATGAAGGGACCCTGATGCAGTTGAAATAATTGATTGTGAACTGGGAGCAGAGTTGAATTCGCAAGCTGAGTTGGAACTATCAATTGAAGACTGGGGGAACTAATCACGGACCTAGGGTACAAGCGTGGTCGTCTCAACTTGTTCAAACAGTCCATTCATCTTTACTAGTTAATGAAGTGCATAGCGGCCAAATAAATAGCTATGACCACCAACACAACGACACACAAGAAGGCCATGCTAAGTCTACAAGATGTTCAAAATGAGCTCCAGCTTATCCAACATTAGTTGCAGAATCATAATTCCAATTTGGGCTGCATCGAGCGGCATATCCCATGTCTGCTACAATCTGAATTACGAGGATCAAGTGCTAAATATTTTTCTCCGGTGGAATTTCTAATGAGTAATGAGTCGAAGTTATCACTATTAATTTTGGTTTTTTTTGTTGTTTATGCCGAGTAGCATTTATGATTTCAATCTAATGTTTATTAGTTGGTTTCCATACTATCAGCCCTATAAGGCTTGGTTAGAAGGACTTAAACTGTTTATGTTTTGGATGGCTTATAATGTGATTCAGTGGCCAACAGACCTGGTTTCCCACTAGGCAGGTGCAGGTTGAGGCCATTGAATGTACTATATATTTGTAACTTGTATGTTTATAGAT
Source organism: Pinus taeda (assembly GCA_000404065.3). Lineage (NCBI taxonomy): Eukaryota > Viridiplantae > Streptophyta > Pinopsida > Pinales > Pinaceae > Pinus > Pinus taeda. Next base: position 10,031 of record APFE031573944.1, on the reverse strand, counting down.
GAATGAATAAAATTATGTACTCAAAGCTTACACACACACACACACACACACATAATTAAAATAACTATTATAATGTATATGAAAAATGATATAAAGTACTTTTAAATATAAAAAAATTTAATATATATATTAAATAATAGGAAAACCTATCATATTTTAGTTGTCAAACTAATAGTGAGTATAATCATTGCTAGTTGTTAACAACTAATATAAACTGACTTATCACGGTTATTTAAAGAAAACCACACACTCCTCCCAAATGCTTCTAGACCTTAAGCCTTACTTGGGATCAATAAGATTGTCTACCGTCTCCCTTGAAGCTGAGGAAACTAACTATCTTTATAAATGATAAAGAGGATATAAAAGTCACTATTATAAATTATTAAGAGGATATAAAAGCCACTAGTTTGGTAGAATCTAGTGAATCAAAAGATCAAACAACAATGATGACATTTAATCCCAAGGAAGAATATCGTGAACCCTAACCACTTTTAGGAGCTACTCCATTAGAAATAAGGATGTGCATACCATATTCAACTCAATCAAGTGCCAGGAGAAGCATCAATGCTACTATTGTGAGTACAAATTGGCCTCGTAAGGAGATGGGCAAGAAAGGAGGAGAGACTCGTAAGAAAAATATTGACTACTAAGTCTATCAAGACCCCAACAGTAGCCAAGACCAGGGTTTCCTAAGCGGCTCTACAATTTTAAATGTATATTCCATTCCTCTGTGTAATTAACAACTTGTAATAAATAGATTAATATCACTTATGGAGATCGAGATTGAATTTGGGTGTGGTTTTATTGTTTTGTAATCACCAACAGTCGCCTTCATAGAATAATCTACTTCTCCTCCTAATTTTTAGAGCCCCTCTACCTGTTCATAGTAGTAGCTCACGCCTATTCTTGTACAATGACTTGTAGCTATGTATGTGCATATTATTTTGACATTCTATCATGCAATTGTTTTCAAAGTTTATATAACAAAGTGCTATCACTTCCTGAAAAAATGATGTTTTTATTTTATTCATCACAGAGAATCTATATGATTTGATTTATGAATCATTTCTTTCATTATATAAACTTTTTTCGTTGGTAAAACTCCCTTTTAGATGAACCCAGCAACGTATTTTTCTATTTTTAAATCTACAATATTATAGGATCTATTATATGCCATGTCATTAAGATTGTTTGAGTTTTGGATTTCATTTTTCAAAATAGTATTCTATAGAGTTCCATTTTTCAAAATAATATTGTGTAATCATAGGAGTGTTTTTTTCTAATTCAAGTTTTATACATGCATTAGTGTCAATCTTAAGATTCTATTTCTGAGTTTCATTTCAAATAATATTGTGTAATCGTAGTTCCTTAGAAAGGGTTTCTCATTCTTAAGATTCTATTTCTGAGTTTCATTTCAAATAATATTGTGTAATCGTAGTTCCCTTAGAAAGTGTTTCCTCACAAAGGGTTTCCTTAATAAGCACAGCCGAAAGTTCAAACTTCACTCGGTTGCGGCACACAACATGTTTTCATGTGTTCAAACCAGTTCAATCTAGGCTCACGGCATGTGTTCAAACCTCATAGTGTGTTAGCCCAGGCCTATGGCCTATGCTCAAACCTCAATGGCAACAACTCGGCGTTTTCATTTAACATTTGTGTTATTCAAACTTTATTTAGTTAACCTATCCTTTTCATTTAACTTTTGTGTTATTCAAACTTCATCTAGTTAACCGACCTTTTCATTTAACTTTTGTGTTATTCAAACTTTATTTAGTTTTATAGGGATGGTACTGTCAATCTGGGATAAGAGATTTATCCAATTATTAGATGTTGTCAACCACTGGATTTGGATGCTTTCAACAACTACTATGTAAGGCTTGGATGTTGGATTAAGTCAATTAGCAGGATATATGAGGTCCAGTTTTGTTTTGATTGGATGTTGGATTACGTCAATTAGCAGGATATGTGAGGTTCAGTTGAGTTTGAATTATTAATTCATGGGATTAATTGAAACTTGTTTATGTGAGGTTTATATGTGAATTTGAATGTTGATTCACAAGATTATGTGAAAATTGGTTATGTGAATGTTAATTCACAAGGTTATGTGAAAATTGAAAATTGGTTATGTGAGGTTCAGTTGAGTTTGAATGTTAATGGATGGGATTATGTAAAACTTTGGTCATGTGAATCTTAATTCACAAGATTATGAGAAAATTGAAAATCTTGAATCTAAAAACTACCATACCATGGCAGCTTGGTTACATTACATGGGATTATGTTGTGACATCAAGACTTATAGGGAGATTTCCAGGAGTGGAGAGATTCAGAGGTAGTTCAGAAAATGCGCTGAAATGACAATGAATAGACTAACGGATCAGGACAGGGCTAATTTTGTCATTTGGAAAGCCAAGATTATGTAAAACAAAATTCTTAGACATGGGATTACATAAAACTTGGTTATGTGAGGTTTATTTGAGAGTGAATTTTAATTCACAAAAAGTTTTAAATGTAAATCACAAGACTATGTGGAATTCATTTGAGTCAAGGAGGAAACAAAATATGTCAAACTTAATTGAATTTGAAAGGAGATTCAATTTTAAATTTCTCGTCTCAATTCACTCAAGATTATGTGAAACAGTGTCACTTGAGAAGTTATGTGAAACAGTTTCACTTGAGAAGAGATTGATTATGTGAAACAATTTCACTTAAGTGTTTCAGTGAAGTCTTGAATATTCTCAATATCAATTGATTCAAAATCAATTGAGTTTGATTATATGAAATTTAATTGAATTTGAAACAAAAATATTATGATTCAATTGAGTTTGATTATGTGAAATTTAATTAATTTGAAACAAGATTATAAGTTTGATTATGTGAAATTCAATTGAATTTGAAACAATTATGACTTAATTGAGTTTGATTAATTCAAATTCAATTGAACTTGAAATAAGATTAAACTTTAATATCAATTTATAGCCAGATTATTTGAATATGAAATAAAATAAAATTTGAATATCAATTTACAACAAGATTATGAGTTTTGATTATGTGAAATTCAATTGAATTTGAAACAAGATTATGAGATCCACCGGAACTAAGGGAATTCACATTACATAAATCAACTATTTGCACTTCCATCATGCACAGATGCATCGAACTGAGGGAATTTTATATCCTTCACTTTGGATTTGTACAGATCCATGGAAGGGAGAGGACTTTGAACTTTTCCCTCGAGTATGTGTACAAATAAATTTGCACTTCAGTCTTTTTAGTCCCTGTTGCAGGCACGGTTGGGACTATAGTAACCGAATTGTGGTGTTAGAATTAGTTCCAACTACAGGTAACCTAAGTTTTTAAACGTTCAAATTTTATCAACCAATGAAATTTATGGATTATTTTTCAAGGAACAATAGCATTATTCTCTGTCTTTTTTGGCCTCTTCCCGAGGCGGGGAGGCCAAAAGCATGGATAGTCTATTATATATTTGATTTATTTGATGCATGGATAGTCTATTATATATTTGATTTATTTGATTCATACACTAGTATAAAATGACTAATTAGTTACTAAAAACACAACTAAAATTTGTATATAAACGACCATTTTTCAATCGGTGACCAATAGTAGCTAATTTATAGTATCTTATAACAGGACCAACTTTTACTCATTTTTAGCTTAGTCATTAATTGGTTTCCTCAATTTTACCATCTAGTAGTATATTTAGTCATTAATTTGAAATTGGTTTAGTCATTAATTGTTGCAATTAGTGACCAAATATATAACAAAATATATTACTATATGAATCCTCGAGCAAACCAATTAATGACCAACGAAATAGACCAAAACATTGGTTGTGTTATAAGATATTGTAAATTAGTTACTAATAGTCATATATATGCAAATTTTACTCATCATTTAAAACTAATTAATGACCAAATAAACATGACTAAATTTTAGTTGTGTTATAAGATGTTGTAAATTAGCTACTAATAATCGTATATATGCAAAATTTAGTCATCATTTAATAATAAAAAATTTATCATTTGCAGTAGTCATTTATCTTTTTTTGGTATTTTCATATTCATTATATAAACGACTAATTTAGCAGTTTCTATTCATTTCATTTTTTCATGTTCATCATTAATTAATATGAACTACTAATTTAGTAGTTCTATATTGATTTTATGTATTTATTATTAATCACCACATATTAATTAATATGATTTTGTGACTAAATTTTAAGAAAATGTCATACAATGTGCATGTTTATCTAATATGATAACACAAAGTTACATATGTTAATTACAAGGCTAAATAATATCAAGTGCAAATAAAAATAATTTCAATTATATAAATTTTATTATATAAAAATATCAAGTATTACAATATGAGTTTCCAACTTAAAATGGGTTAGACTACATTTTACACATGAAATATTGTTTCATCATTTCAAAACATTATCACTATGTTGCCAAAGCGTTGCAGGTGAATTCACCAACTCTCAAGGCTTGACCATCAGTCTCTAGGAGTGTGTCTTATGCAAGATATTGGCTCTAAGGGTATCACTAGACATATTCTCTTCTCTCTCTCAGTTTGCATTTGTCACTCCAGTGTTATTGTTCTCATCTTTCTTCAATTGTTGCTTCATACCATCAATATTGAGTTACTCTCTTAAAAATGAAAGAAGATACAATGTAGAGTATAAGACATGAAAGACGATGAATACATGAATATAAAATAAAGTAGACTATAAAATATTTATATGGAATATACCTCAACATTTGATAGTGGCCACTATGTGACTAGATGACCTGTATAAACAAAGAAAATAAAATGTCACCATAGAAAATGGAATTGGATGGGGGATTCATCATGCATGCTATGATTTTTTGTGTGTGCACACATCATAATGCTCACTTCTAAGTGTATCAAAAATAAATAGTATGCATAATGATGTGTAGTGACATGTGGGTGTCTATTTGACTCAATGATATGCTTGATTTTTTAACCCATTCCAATCTACCACAATGAAATTAAGAGAGACAAGGACACAAGAAGGACTATCAATAAATGAAATTAGAGACTTTAGAATGCAACTCAATTGTACCTGAATGTAACGATAAGTATTTGTAGCTTCCTGGTCACCAATGAGTATCAAATCACACTGTGAAAATTTCCTTTCATTATGATAATTTGGTTGCACTTGCACTAATCCTCTGTAGTAGTCCCTTGACTTTCTTATAGATATAATTTTAGAAACAATCCTACTCCTGCAATTCTTCCCTATATGGACCATCTTTGTCCCCCCTATTGATAGTTATTTTCCAAGGCAACAGAATATAACTCTCCAATTGCATCATTGCCTTTCAAAACAAAGCTTGAGTATTTCCAGGTGATTGTTGAATCAGTCTCTACTCAGGTCCATGAAATCCTTGATTTATCTCCATCACAAAAACCTTTTTTTGTAATAAAATTATAAATCCCACATCTACATTCCTTGTCCCTGACATACCAATTCTTTAAAGTGGAATACTTTATCATTTCTCCCTCGGTGCAATAGAGATCTACTACTGTGGCATGGAGATTATTGGTGTCATAAAATGGTATAGTTCATCCTTCAATATATGTCACAAAACTCCTCTCACCTCACAGAACTCCTCATCTACAAAAATAAGAGTTCTCTCAAAATCCTTGGTCACCATCTCATTCATCCTGAAATAAGTGTATATTTCCATGGGTGACAAAGTGTGCTTGGAGATTTAATAGAAGGAGCTATCACTAAAACAATAAAAATACAATGCAGCATAATAGTTATCATCAGGAGAAACAACCCTGCCAAGCTACTTCCTAACTAGATAAAGATACTCTTGAATTACCTCTTATAACGAATAAAAGATAACCTCAACTACATATAGAGTCTACCTATGCATGGTAGCAATGAAAACACTGTAAAAAACAACATCTACAACAATGTTGGTCAATCTCTTCTTCTAGTCAAGGGCATGCCCAACTTTTGAAAAGTATCAAGAAAATCAGGGTCCACCTCATCCAAGCTCCTCTTCTTCTTCTACTCTCTTTGTTTAGGTTCAGAATAATATCAAAGGTCTTCAAAATTGATGGGTGGGTAAAAGTTATCAAACCATTGAGTTGTTCCATTTTTTATCATTATCTGTAAGAATTGAATCTAAATTGCAAAATTCGTCCAGGTTCCGTCTTTTTAGCTGAAATTAAGCTAAGCTTTGGAGAGTTGTAAGGTTTAATGGATCTAAATATATTCTAATTAAAATATAGTAACATGGTTAAAAACTATAGGCATTGAGATCAAAATCTAAGGATGAAACAAAAAATATTTTATGTTCATGATTACAAGAAATTGTAATCTCATGTAACAAAGTTTGAGGAAGGTCTTGCATCAATTGAGCCCTTTTAATTTGGGCATGGTAGAGTCTATTACACAAACAATCAACCACTAAAAAAAAGGTGAAAATAAAAAAATAAAATTTCATACATTCTGACCCTAGAAAAGTTAGGGAGGTGTGAACTGATCTATACAATAAGGACATGCAAAATGCTTACTTGTCCATTGTCTTTTGATGAATTGTTGGCCGCAATCAAGATCTGCATTATCATAATCATTAAACCCTTTGTACAATACCATGGCTTATCAATGCCAAATGTCAACAAACCAAAACTTATTTCATAATAAAAAAAAATTATTTAATTTAATTTTACAGCATTTTTTTAAGAATCTAGAAGGAAAATGTACAATTGAGTATTTCCATAGAAATTAATTAAGGTTTAATAAACATACTAGATGGATCTCTCTCTCTCTCTCTCTCTCCTCTTCTCTCTTCTCTTCTATATTATATATTATTTATTATTTAATATATAAAGAATTGACATAGATCCATCTTAGCTAAGGATCCAAGGGATGAGAGCAAGTAGACTAATTATAATAGATTAAATATAATGCATTCTCATTATTTTATTTTCATTGACTTGATTGATCCAAAATATAGGTTTAGTATTTTACAACCAATACCATGGGCCAATACCATGGCTTATCAATACTACAAGTCCAAAAACCATAATTTATTTCACAACTAAAATATTTTACAACAATATGACAAGATTCTTAACCGTGAAAATTCACGGTAGATAAAAAAATAGACTTTGTTACAATACCATGGGTCAATACCATGGATTATCAATACCACATGCCCATTCACAACCAAAATATTTTATAACAATACCACATGCCCAAAAAACATAAATTATTTCACAATCAAATATT
>APFE031573939.1:0-10643 GCA_000404065.3 Pinus taeda | reverse complement strand
CACACCATTTCCCTATGTTCTTCTTTGTCTTCATGGTGTTGTTCTTTTCTTGCGACTTTGGTGAGTTGTCATAGGTCACCCTACCTTGGCTTTGTCCTTTGTTTTGCAGTTTGGGGGCAACCCTTGCTTCAGATTCGTATATTCGAAGTATGGATTCTTCTGTTTAAATTTCTGCTCGATCTTGAGAACATATCGATAGGCGACGCCAAGCAAGGAGATGTCCATGAACTCCATCTTTTCTAGGATATAATTGTGTATAACTTGTGGTACTTAGGTACTAAATCCTGCTTAGAATCCTTGATATCCAATTTTGTGCGAAGGGTATGGAAAACATTTTTGAATTCCTGCACATCTTGGTCCCTTCCTTGCTATACCATGGTCCACTTTATGTATTTATCTTTATAGCTACCAACGGGGTAATATTGTTCCTTGATGGAATCTCAGAAAGAATTCCAAATGGGTGTGGCTAAAAACAGTGAGGATTCCTTCTCGTCCTTTTGTTCACAATAAGTTTCCCACCAGCCCTTGACATGTGGGGCAACTTTGTGGAGTGAAAAAGTAATATTTTCCTTATTGGAAATGTCATGAATTGAAAAATATCTTTCCAACATATTTAACAATCTTTCTATGACGTTTGCATCTACCTTTCCTTCAAATATGGGAATGTCAAAATTAACTTGTACGTTAAAAGGTGTGGCGCTTCCAGAGTGGCTGCTCGATGAAGATGCATCGCCTGTGGGTAACTGTCGAAGGATCTTGGAAGATTTATCCATCATTGCATTCCTTTGTCACTAGAGGGCTTCCTGGAGCAATATTTTTAAAGGATATCCTACCCCATCATATTTTGTTTTTGTCCCCCATGGGAGGTCGTCAGGGTTTGTGAGGCTAGTCTTGCAAAGGTTCAACCAGTTCGAGTCCTAACTCCTTATACCCTGACCTTGTTGGGGACATGCAAATAAACAAAGAAAGAGAAGACCTCTTTGATACCATTGATCCAGGGTTATGCAAGAATGAAACATAATACAAAAAGATGCAGTAGAAATAAAACATCATTTAATTGATATCGAAGAACTGAAATATGATTACATACAAAAATCAAATTAAACTAGCTTGGGTGACAATAGCTTATGTCTGAGAAGAGATGTGGAGGCTACCTGCCTCTAAACTGTGTTACAATGAGGCTCAAAGGCCTATTTATTATTGATAAACAAAGAAAAACATAAAAATAAAAAAACGTAGCCCTAGGCGACGAAGCTCCAAAATTGTGGGCCCTGTATGGGTAAATTGGTACATCAACTTCCCGGGGTCGTAACTTTGGCATACGATCTCCTTTTTTCTATCATAATATTGCGTTTCGAAGGTCTCAAAGAGTAGGTTGAAAACAAATTAATAATAATGATTGGGACGTTTTTGGTCTCTCTGTTTTTCCTAGAAACGTCGTTTAGCCCCTCAAAACAGCTCCAGAAGTTTAGGACCCGAAAAACTACCAAAAATAGTAAGTTGTTCTACAATTAAGGAAGTTGAGAAGAAATAATGGTGGGGTCCAAGTGGAATAGGAGGGTGGACACCAATATCCACTTGGATCAGTCCTTTCCCCTTAGGAAGCAATGGTCACCATTGCATTGAGTGCCTCCATGAGACGGGGAAACTTCTGTTAAAATTGGTCCCTGGTGAGCCACTTGCCTTGGTGCGTGATATGAACTTAAAAAATGAATGCAACAACTTACAAATATAATCATAAACACAGAGATGCAGTAGAGAAACACTTCATTTCATTAATAGAAAAATATTTTTATAAACATAATGGAAATAAGATAGCTCAGGCGATGGTAGCTTATCTCTAAGAAGAGATGTGGTGGCTACATGCCTTTGAACTGTGTTATAATGAGGCTCAAGGGCATATTTATTATTTGAAAACATCAGAAAACCTTAAACAACCAAAACCCTAACCCTAGGAGATGCAATACCAAGAGTTTGTGGGCCCCATTGAGGTTAGTTGGGCAACCAACTTCCTGGGGTCGTAAGTTGGTCATATTATCTTAGTTTGGTGCATATGATACCTTGTTGGAAAGGTCTCTATGAGTATTATAGGTTTCGCCGCAGGTCCCTTTTGTTGGCTATGGGCCTGCCATGAACCCAAAAAAATGTCGTTTAGGGGATCAAAACTGCTCTGGAAGTTCAGGACCTAAAAAACTACTAAAAATAGTAAGTGTTCAAATGAAAAAGGAAACCGATGAAACTGACTGGGGGGTCTAGGTGGAATAGGTGGGTGGCCACCACTATTCACATGGATCATTCCTCCCCTCTTAGGAAGCAATGGTCCCCATTGCGTTTAGAGCCTCTATGAGGTGAGGAAACTTTTGTTGAAACTGGCCCCTATTGAACCACTTGCCCTGGTGAAGGAATTGGCCTGCTTTGACAACTATATATAGTTGTATCCTCTATTAGAGAGTGTTCTTGATTTGTGTTTCCATGATCTGATTAATTGTGGCTTGTTCCATGCATTCCGATGTGAGCTCTATTGATGTGAGTTGTTTTGCAATGTCATATGTGTCCAACAATGGCGCAAAGTATGGTCGAAGGTGGTCTACATTGAACACTGGGTGTAGAATAAGGAATGGTGGGATGCTGAGCTCGAAGACATTGTCACCAATGACCTTGGTGATGGTCTATTGCCCATATCGGAGCAAGTGAAGCTTGTGGTGGGGTCCAGCAAGGTACTCCTTCTACAAATGTAGCCAAACTTTGTCACCGACCTGGACCTTGTGCGACACTCAATGCTGATCATGGCGCTGCTTGTACTTAGCAATGCCTCTATCCAATATATCATGGACATGTTGGAAAATGTGTTGAATGCACTCAATGAAGTTGTTAGCTCTTTCAGCTTCGAACTGAACGTGAGCCGAATCTACTTGGGTGGCTACAAATGGTATGGCCACATCAATGGGGCATAATGGATGAATTCCCACCCCTACCTGGAAGGGGATGTGGCTTGTTGAGCTGTGGAGAGCTCTGTTGTAGCCATGTTGGACACACGGGAGACTTTCATCCCACGTATGTAGATGCTTTGAGTTGTACATGCGCATAATGTGTTTGATCATTCTGTTGATAACCTCTGCTTAGCCATCAGTTTGGGGATGGAAATCCATGGACTTAGTAAGTTTTGTATCCAACATCGACCAGAGACTTGACCAAAATGCACTTAGGAATCTACTATCCCGATCTGAGACAATGAACAGTGGGATCCAAAAGTGTACCCATATTCGCTCAAAGAAGAGCTTAGTAGAAGGAAGGCCCAACATGTAATCCATGGAGATAGATTCCCAACGTTGGATAGGAGTAGGTAGAGGAGTATGCAAGCCTTTCTTCTTGATAGATGGTTTGGAAGTGGCATAGGCGGTTTAGGATCTAATGTACTTCCCAACATACTGACAAAGTTTCGACCAATAAAAATACTTTTGCAATACAACCACTGTTTTCTCTACTCTAAAATTTCCAGCGACCCAACTCTAGTCCACCTCCCAAATCATCTGGGCACACTCACTTGAAGGAACACAGATGTGTCCTAGGTGGCATAAAGTGCATCCTAAAGGTGAAAATTTGGAACTTGCTTCCTTTTCAAGAGTGTCTAGTATATGCTACTAAATTTTGGATCACTCTTGTAAAGATGCAACGACCTCGATGTCTCGTTCCCACAGGAGTTGAGTATAGTGATCAACACCATGATCAGTGGTCATCTGAGCAAATCAACAACATGATTGGTGCTCCCCTACAAGATGCAACCACCTTGATGTCTCGTTCCCTCAGGAGTTGAGCACAGTGATCAACACCATGACTGGTGGTCAGCTGAGGAAATCAGCAACATGATTGGTGCTCCCCTTCTTATACTTAATTTTCAAATGGAACTATTGCAAATAGGTGGACCATTTCTGATGTCAATCGTTCTGCAAGTTCCCTTGTGTTTTTATGAACTGTAGAGGTCGGTGGTCTGTGTGGATGATCATTTCCTTCCCCAGAATGTAATGTTTCCATTGACAGCAGGCCTGCATAATGGAATACATTTCTTTGTCATAAGTGGGGTACTTTCAGACTGTTTCTAAAAGTGTCTTAGTGTGGTAATCCACTGGATACCCATGCTGAGTAAGAACCACCCCATTAGTATAGTTTGAGGCATTTATCTCAATCTCAAATGGTTGTTGCAGGTCTAGTAATGTGAGAACTAGTGAAGAACAAAGGATTCTTCAACTTAGAGAATGCTTGTTGTTGGGTTTCTGACCAAAAAAACATTGCTTTCGTTCCACCCTTGGTGACTTGAATTAAAGGCCAATTGATATGAGAGAACCCCAACACGAACCTACAATAGAAATTGGCAAGACCCAAAAATTTGCGGAGCTCCATTAGAGTGGTTGGGACTGGCCAATCCTGAATGACTTGTATCTTGGATGGGTCCACATGCACACCCTACTCATTAATGATGTACCCTAGATATTGAACTTGGGTTAGGCCAAAGGTGCATTTCTCCCAGTTAGCACACAACTTGTGTTAGCATAGGGTTTGAAGGACCTATAGAATATGGTGGATGTTCTGTTCCCAACCCTGGCTAAAGATTAAAATGTCATCTAAATACATCACCATGAATGCATTGGTGAAGGGTCGCAATATGTTGTCCATCAGTCTCATGAAGGTTGTAGGGGTGTTCCTCAATCTGAACAACATGACCAACCATTCAAAAATGCCCTCCTTGGATTTGAAGGCAACCTTCCACACATCGGAGGGTTCGATAGGCACCTAGTGATAACTTGACTTCAAGTCAATCTTGCTGAAATATTTAGCCCCCTTGAGTTGGTTCAGAAGGTCATCAATCCACGCGATTTGGTACCTAATCTAGACAATCATCTTGTTCAACACCCAATAGTCAATACAAAGCCTCAAGGTCCCATCCTTCTTCTGTACCAATAAAATAGAGCTCCCACAAGGTGATGAGTTTGGCCTGATGTGCCCTTTCTCCTATAGTTCCCGAATCTGCCTCTTGATCTCATTTTTCTCTAGAACAGAGCGTCGATAGATCATTCCATTGGGTAGCAATGCACCCTGGGTCAGATCGATGGAGTGCTTGACCTGACGGTGCAGAGGTACCCCTGTGGGTGAGCCGAAAATATCCCTATACACCTCCATGATCTTGTCCATCTATTGTTGTTGTGGAAAGGAGCCATGCCTGGAAGCCATGGCCACAACTTTATTCTTTCCCTAGGGGCAAACCATAAGGAAAACAAATTTCTTGGTCTAGGAAATGATCTTACTACATTGCTTTGCAGTGATCAAAGAGATGGTGGTAGGTGGGGCTACCTCCGTTATCCTGTACAACTCATTAGCTAAAGTAATAATCACATAGCGAGGTCTAGACTCATATAAAGAGGAGCAACATCACATAATACCTCATCTATGAAGGGCTTGATGTTGTAGGGAAGGCGGCACTGCTGGTTGACATGAAGATCTTGTTCTTGGTGAAGACACCTGATGTTGTATGGATGTGGATGTGCTATAGTCTTTAGGCCCATCTGTTTCATGACCTTTTCTGAAATGAGGTTCTTTTGGCTCCCGTTGTCGACAATGAACTACATCGGAGAACCCTTAATCCACATCTGTGAGTGGAAGAGGCATTCCCCCTCCTCTAGATATTTAGTCTCAATCTTCTGGATCTTGGTGGTTGCCATGGTGGCACTGGGCCCTACATTAATGATCCCCTTTTCCAGTTCCCTTATCAGGTTCTGATTCAGAGTTGGAACTCACACCATTTTCCTGTGTCCTTCTTCGTCTTTGGGGTGTTGTTCTTTACTTGCAGTGTCGGCGGGCTATCTTGGGTAGCATCGCCTTGGCTTGGTCCTTTGTTCTATGGTTTGGGGGAACCTTTTCCTTGCTTTGGATTCACAGATCTAAAGTCCTGCTTCTTCTGTTTATACTTCTGATCAATCTTGACAGTGTACTGATATGTCGTTCCGAGCGAGGAAATGTCCAGGAACTCCATATAGTGTTTGATGTCCTTATGTAGATAGCCATGGTACTTAAGCACCAAATGCCACTCAGTATCCTTGACACCCAACTTTGTGCAAAGGGTATGGAAATTATTTGTGAATTTTGGCACATCTTGGTCCCTTCCCTACCGTAGAGTGGTCCACTTTATGTATTTTTCTTCATAACTCTCGATAGGGTAGTATTATTCCTTGATGGTGTCTCGGAGAGAATTCCAGGCAGGTGCAACTGAAAATAGCGAGGGTTCACTCTCATCTTTTTGTTCACAGTAGGTTTCCCACCAATCCTTGACAAGTGGGGTGGCTTTAAGAAGTGAAAAGGTAATATTTTATCGATTAGAAAAGTCATGAACTGAAAAATATCCTTCCAATAGATTTAACCATTTATCTACGATGTCTACATCTATTAGGCCTTCGAATATGGGAATATTGAAGTTAACTTGTACCTTAAAAGGAGTGGCGCCTCCATAGTGGTTGCTAGATGAAGATGCATTGCCCGTGGGTAGTCGTCGAAGGATATGGGAAAAGTTATCCATCATCGTGTCCCTCTATTGCTCGAGGGCTTCCTCAAGCAACATTTTGAAAGGATCTCTTGCTCCCTCATCTTTATTTTTTTCCACCATGGTAGGTCATCGGGTTTTACAAGGCTGATCTTGCAATGGTTCAACCAGGTTGAGCCCTAACTCCTTATACCATGACCTCATTAGGGACATGAAAAGAAAAACAAAGAAAGAGAAAACTTCTTTGATATCACTGATCTGAACTTAAACAGGAAAAAATGTAAACTTTGAAATGGGAACTAATACTATTACCCATTTTGTAGAGATAGAAAAAAAGTGACCCAATTTTGAAAAGGGGCGATGCAGAACACACATATTTTTTTTAGAGCATAGTTTTTGGCACTTTAATTTTTATTTATTTATTTATTTTATGTATATTACGTTTTAGAATGTTAGTGATTTGTATGCTAATTTAAAAAAGTGGTGATTCTGCATCAGGGCTTTTTTTTAAAAGACCTATTTTTTGACTTTAAATTTTCTAATGTATGAAATGTAAATAAGTATTTTGTAAATTTAACAATTTTTGAAGTGGTCTTTGTTAAGGGATAAATTCCCCTAGGGTCTTGGGTTGATACCCTAGCAGATCGGAGGTTATCTATATAGAGAAACACATTCCATACAACCATAATGCTAATATAAGCAAATTCTACGATAAGGGGCGTACTTGGGGTCCTTCGTTTGAGAAGATCCTACCAGGGTCCTGTTGTGGCCACCAACAACCCCCCTCCTTATGAAGTGTTATTGCTAATACTAAATAAGTGGGGACCTGTTGAAGCCCCGAAAATCGGGTCGACAACAAGGGGGATAACCGCCCGGTCCGGACCTTGGTTGACAGCTCCTTATCCGTTTGGTATAGTGGGTCCAACTGGGGATAATGGGACCAGTTTCCCAATCTAAGGGTGTGTGTGTGTGCAGAATCAGATGTTGCTAATCTAAACTACTTTAATCTAACTTTATGCTATCGTAATCTAATGAAAACAACACATCTAATCTATGCTAACCCAGGATGTAATTCTTCTATTATGCGATCTAAAGAGATTTCAAATAATAATTGGTAATAAAAATCATTCAACGATTATAAGAATGGAAATCAATTTAAGATGAACCACTTTGCATAAAAATTTATTCACACATTAAACATAAATAAATGGCTCCACCGTACAAAAGTGCCAAATGGTAACACAAACATTCATGTAATAACATATAAGCAACTAAAAACTGTATATTGCTTTAAGAATATAAGCAGAAATAGTCAAGAGATAAAAGTACCATTTATGACTGGTCCTACTCATAAGCTTCAAGCAACCATGATTTATCTCTCCTTGTTCTAATATCTACTAAGAGTACAGAAGTGCAACATGAATAGCAGATATCAAATGCAAACATCAATAAATCCTGATCCTTTCATTCATCAAAACCTCCTCTAAGGGTGCAAAAGTGCATGTTCTGAGGATAAGTTTTTGACAAATTCCTGGACCCTTCTCTAAATGCATGAGAAGGGTTTAAATACTGCTAACTAAATAACTTAATTACATAAATTTAGGATATGGTTTAAATGACCACCCTTTTTCTAAGCAAACTTATTTCTAAAAATTGAATCTAATTCCTAACTGTTTCTGCTTTTGCTCCTTAATGTTGCAAGCATTCAACATTTGCCTGGGAAGAGTCGGCTGGTTGCCTTCTGCTTTTGTTTGAGTTAAGCAAATAGAAATGGCAAGCGCTGGCACCAATTTTTAGTAAACTAGAAGATATTTTTGGGAATCATCCTCTGGCTAGGTGAATTAACTGCGTATATATTTGGTAATGACCAAAATTTCCCTCAAATCGCTTCTGCCTTTGTTATCTTGATTTCCGAACTTGCGAATGACTAAGCAAGTTAGGGACCTTGCTTTTTGAACAATTTTCTTAGCGCATCGAAAACTACCTCCGTTCTTTGATTCAGGCCTTTCTGGTGCATTTTTTCGCCTTTAGCGCCTTTTCTTTTACCGGGTATAAGCTTCAGGATTTTTTGCAAACATGCTGCTTCTGTGAGCTTTTGACCCTGAGTGTTGAGTCGGCTATTGATGTTAGCGTCTGTTCAGAAATGCTCTGGAATCTGTGGTTCCGTTTATGAGGGCATCTCTTCTCTATCTTCGAGCGTTGACGCTTTCCCCTTTTCTTTAGATGTTTCCTGTTTTTCATTCCTGCAGTTCACGCAAAGGAAAAGAGTAATGAGAATAAATATTGACGTGAAAGCTCTAAGCTCAATATTGCCACCCATTGTGAACTGACTCTTCGACAAACACAAAACTGTCCTTCATTAACACTTTGGCGTACATTCATTAATTGTCTTTAAGGTGCGCATCCAATTTTTTGGTTTACTAGCAACTTTTCTTGAATGTTGAGCTGAGGAAAATTTGCGATGGACGATTTCTGCAACTTGCATCACATTATCGCGTTATCGCATTTTGTCAAGATTGTGATATCGCAGATCGTAGATTGTAGCATTGCAGCATCACAGCATCACGTTTATCGCAAGATCGCAGATCGTGTTAAAATCGTTGTGTGCTGTTTATGCGATGTTGCGACATGCGATGTCGCATATCGGCCATCGGAGATTTCTTAAGATTTTCATTTATGGGCACTTCTTAATGTATGCGATGCGATGAATTTCGTGTTGCTTCTTCGCAGTTCTTATTGTGCTCATAAAGAAATGTTCTACTCTCTTCTCGCGATGCGATATATTTTTAAGGAGTATAATACAAAAACATTTTTTGAATTTTTTACTAAGGGTCCCCACTTGTTTTATGTTATTGCTAATACTAAAGAAGGAGGGGGGGTTGTTGGTGGCCACAACAATGGCGATTCACTTGGAAGAACCAGTTATCTCTGCTTTTCTTATTGAATCTTAACTTCCAAAACAGAAAAATTTTCATAAATCTAAATTTTGTTATGGACAGATGGAGTACATTATGCCTTATCCTATCAATGAAATTTTGTTTCAACCTCTTTTTATTCTAATTTGTTTGTTTCCTTAGGCTTGTCCTTGCATTTACATCAGCCATTACTTGGTCTTGTAAAGATAAAATAAATTTTTCTCTGTGTGCCAGTTTTTTAAAATATGCTCATTTGTTGTAGGTAGAGCCTTTGCTGCCAGCAGGCGTCCATAGCCTCGACAGGGTTACCTGTTACCCAGCAATGATCCTTTATCCTGGTTAAGGTGATCTACAACTTTCAAAGAAAAACCCATATTGACACTTTATCTTTGATTTTCTTTTTTATTCTTAAAGAACAATGTCCTGGTTTGGTAGCCAAATTATGACACAGTCATTCACTTGATTTACACTCTTATTGAACAAGCTGGCTCGTGATGAGACCCCTTGTCTTTTGATTTTAACAATCTTGAGTCATTGCCCCGTTTTGATGGACAATATTGGCAAAGTCAGAAAGTTATAATATCTGTGATCATGATAAGCCGGCTCGTGATGAGACCTGTTATTCTTTAAGATATAGTGTTTCTTGGATTGTTCCTCTGAATGCTGCGATTTTTCTTTAATCAGGGAGGAAGTCATTGTTTTCCTTAAGAAAGCTCTGGACGACAATAATAGAGTTTGAAAACAGCTGTTTTACAGAGAATCTTTATTTTATTATTGATACCTTTCATTGTGCTGATATAAAACAATTTCTTTGCTAAAGGTTGCTTTCGTCAAATTTTTTTGAAGTTGAAGCTAGTATCATATCTGGGCTAAAGTTTTTAACTGTATCTATCAATAATAAAGATCAGATTCTAAAAAGAAATTTTGCCATTTATACAAGCGGAAAGCTCAAAATATTTAAAGAGAATTGGTGTCTTTTCTTTGAATACCTATAGTAACCATTTACAACTATTTTTATTTAAAAAAGAAAAGAAAAACTATTCTACAAAATAGAAGAATAATCTTCTATGGAAAATATATTTTAAGGATTTGTCCATTAACAGGCAAATGATCCCTTCTACCTGCTAAATCCTGTAAGACAAACGTTGATGGACCTATGACTTCAACAATCTGAAAAGGACCAAGCCACATATTTTGAA